>JAGSMP010000627.1:0-125587 GCA_029286625.1 Parnassius orleans
AAACAAGCTTAGGTTTCCCATAATGAATGACACAGACGACATTTGGTTTCAACAGGACGGCGCAACTTGCCACACAGCCAACGCAACAATCAATCTTTTGTGCACTGTTTTCGAAAATCGCATAATCAGCCGAAATGCTGATGTCAATTGCAACCTCGAAGCTGCGATTTGACTCCGTTGGACTTTTTTGTGGGGAACCATTAAGGACAAATGTTACGGTAACCACCCAGAGACGATTGACGACTTGAAACATGAAATCGAAGTTGCCATTGACGAAATAGAGCCCAAACAATCGAAAATATACTGAAAAATTGGACTGATTGAATGGCGTATTGTAAGACTAGGCGTGGCAGTCATTTGAATATTGTTGTCTTCCATTCCTAAATGGAAAGGTTAAATTTTTCCTATAAACTCATAACTTTGAAAACATATTTATTAGTTTTTTTTATAGCCGATTCAAATTCCAAATCTTAAATGGCCGACCCCTTAAACTTACTATCAGATAGACCGTGTGCTAGTTTGCATCCTTACTTGCATAAAATTTCTTTGAATTAATTAATAAACAAATGACCTGTGTCGTGCGGGAACAAAACTTACGCTTCTTAGTGCTTCAGCATAATGCTTAGCAACGAGGCTACAGAGCCGTGAAAATACTCTGTCCTTGCCTCTATGCTATTCATCTTAACAATAGCTTAAATATATTCAGTGAGAAAGTTGTAATAAAATATGGATGGGGAAAAACTTTTAAGGTTGATGGATGCAACACTTGTAAAATAGTCCTCAAAGATTTATCGCGATACTTCAAGTCGACCTTATCTCGGAGCCTTTCGTTGTCATGAATATGTAACGTAATAAATGATTTTACTCTGCAATACGATTATGTTTATAAAGCTCTGTTCAGACATTTCTCTAATATATAGATTACAGCAAATATTATATAGCACAACAAAATCACTCTGCATTCATTTTTATGGTCACGTTCACACTATGCTTTATTATATAGTATTAAATTGCTTGCTTGTTTACGTCTGTTACACGTTTTCATTAGCTTGAACTATATCTATATGTATATTTGTATGCAAGAAAGTATGTGCATCGTGTAGTGGCGGTGCAAGACTGTCTACCACTTCATATCGTCTCGTGGCTGTCGTGAGAAGCGACAGAGGGAACTAAAACAGGAGATGAGAAGCAGCGTATTGCTGTTAACAACTTACAATAATCATAATAAAACTGGAGCGTGACTCTACCACGTAAATATATTTTAAACTAGCTGTGCCCCGCGGTTTCACCCGCGTATATCACGCGTCTGTGCCGCGCGATATGCGAACTTCTAGAGAGACATCACGACGGACGGTTGCTGAATTAACAAATATTTAAAAAGTGAAAAATGTTACTTAAATTACATGGTACTGATATAGTCTTGAATACGAAGTGTTTTATTTGGATATAGCATTTTACCCGAGGCTTCGCTCGCGTGAACTTGAATTTAGAAACATCATTAAATGCTATTCCGTGCCAAATTTAGCAAAATTCGATTACTTTTAGAGTCACCTCGGTGTGTGTCTCTATGTCTGGCAAAGATTTTTTTTTGAATTCTAAAAGACTAATAGACGCAGATGATTTGTATTTGGCACAGATATAATAGCTACAGGAACACGTGCATATATGTATATGTCTAGAAACACCTACTATTTTTTATATCGGGAGTGTCTTCCGATGTACAAGAAAGGTAAATTGTCTTGGAATCAAAATGTATTATTATTATTTACATTTTACTCTTTACATTCATTCATAATGAAAGTCAATTTAGTTTTAACAAAATAATAATGAATTTCATGGTCTTCTATCAATTTACGGCATAATGTTTATTTGAAATATTTATTCATATCATTAGTCCCATTTAATATAGATTAGTACCATAAAATAGATGTAGATATTTTTTTAACGTCCGAGTAGAATTCAAAATTTCATGAATGCAGTTCCATAATAATGTACATACTACACATGGAATAAAACTAATGTCACGGATTTTATCACGTTTAATTTTAACTTTTTTTACGAGGGGGTTTTTATGTATCTTTGGATGAAAGTGCCATAAAAACCCGCGTAAAGGAACATATCGTTTATGTGAAGCACCGACGCTCCGGGAAGTCTAAAGTATGTCATGGCATATGTCAGTGATATGTTTAGTATCGTCCCAACCATTATATCGGATCTGATAGATAATAAATCTCTGCATTAGAACACCGATTCCTACTAATGATGATTCGCGAGGCTATTGAAATTCAAAAACATCCTAATTTAAATAGGGAAGATGGCTGAGAGCTACCATCTGCTAAGGACCCCATAATTAATAAAATTAAATTCAAACCCAAGCATACTACTGCAGTAATTTTTACCAACTTTAATACTACTGCATCTAATCTTTTCTATTCTTACTATGACATCAGGTGGTCAAACACCTCAGTCCTCCTGTTACCATGGGTGCTGTAAAGTGCCCAAAACATCGGAAATCAAAAAAGTTAAAATTAAACGCAAAAAAAAAATCCTCAAAATTTGTTTTATTCCTTATAAATTTTATTCACAGTGAACGTGAGAAGCACTAAACTCATGAATTGTGGCAGTGAAAGAGAATCTACCATCTCATATCGTCCCATCGTAAGAGGCGACATAGGAAAATAAACAGGAAATGGGCAGCATACTATCTTCCTGACAACAGATCAAAATAATAATAGCTGCGCTGGCCAACCCGCGTACCAAGCGTAGCAAATATAGCAAATATCCAGCCACTTGACAATTTATGGGGGAGGCCTATGTTAATTTTAGTGCACTTTTGATGGATTGACGATAATGAGTTCTACTCATCTTTGCAACCCTTAATATTTACCGTAGAGTAAAAACAAAACAGAACATACCCGAAAATATGAATGAAGTATAAACTGCATATATTGCCCATGAAAAGTAAAAAGTAGCAGCTTACATGTTACATCAATCAACAGATTCATCCTCGAAATCGTACACGTTTTGCTCCCCATTATGCGATGATCTCATGGCGAACTACACGGCCCTCGTATTTGTTTAAATACAATTCATAAAAACTGAAACTAAGCATTTGTATGATTGTTGACCACATCTACCTACCTAGAAATTACACATCCAACGATGCCACGAAAGAATTTTCAACTATTTACATCGTATGTTCAGTAGCATTCTATTATTTAATTTTATCATGATTAACCATTTTAATTTATTTAGAAGTAAGTAGATGGCGCTATTGTTAGATGAAATAATGAAAGCCAAAACTATACTATCTAGTAATATCAGCGATAGAAGCGAACAATATAAAAATCTCTTAGTGTTGCAAAAGCAAGCTATTATAAATACTCTAAGAAAAACCTTATCAATTTTCATATTTTTGATATACGTCATTTTTATCTATTGAAATTATTACACTTTTAGAATAAAATAACAATTTTACTTTATTTATAAATATGGTATTTATTTGAAAAACACCAGTCATACCGCCTATAACTAAGATATAATGGAAAATTAATATCTAATGTAAGGAAAATACTTAACCTTCTTTTTTCGAAGTTCCGTAATCGGATAAAAAGTAGCCTATATATTGTCCCGGGTTAGTAACTATCTACATACAAAATTTCATGTAAATCGGTCCAGTAGTTTTTGCGTGAATCCGGAGTACACAGACAGACAGACAGCAAGACAGAAAGAGAGACAGACAAAAATTCTAAAACCCACTAATTTGGCTTCAGAACCCTTTAATTAGTCCCCTGGACTTGTTTTTTCAAGAATATATTAGAATTACAGACACGACTTTTCTACAGATTTATTATATGTATAGATATTATTCCTCAAAACGTCGCAAGACATGTTTTATTAATTACTGGAGCAGAGTTACATGCGCCTCTTCTTCTTTTTCTTTTCCATCAGCCCGTGAAAGTCCACAGAAGGACATGGGCCTCTCCCATTGTAGAAAGATTGACGATCGACCAGTCTTAATGGAGACTAGCTATCCGCGCAGGACAGGATTATTTTGCCCGAGAGTATGCGCAAGCACAGGTGCACTCTCTATTCCCCAATCTCATAGTCCGGTGGGGCGGTTATATTACTCGATCCGAGAGAGATCAGACGTAGAATCAACGGCTGAAACACCGCCATCTTCCTGACTCCAGGCTGCTACTAAGAAATTCTTGACAGAAAAAACCCATTCACTAACTTTGGCCTGACCTGGAATTCGAATACGTGACCACATGATCAGTAACTGCGTTTACGATCACCAGACTAATAAGAGGCAACCTATACGTAACTACCTATATAGTATTTACTGTAAGTGCGTAGGAGTAGGAGTATAAGCCGTTAGGTTCAACAATTAAATTACTGCAGACCACTAGTAACTATATTTATTAACGCGCAAGTACAAGTTAGACAAAAGTATTCAAAGTGTTTTAATGCATTTTTTTTTGCGCCCAATGCAAGGTCACCTTCCGGAAGTGGGGGAGGGAGGTGGTGAATGCTCATAGCATACCACGCAGCCGGCTGCGTGGTTACGTGGAACTCACTTTGAAGAAGTGCCTTACCCACTAAACACCATCTGTGGGGAACTGCCATGACACGACGTAGGTTGTGGAGTCAATCTGCTGACGTGCGTGCGTAGTCGACCAGCCGCGGTGGTCACGTCCGTCTCCGTATTGGGACTTGGGGAAAATAACTGTCCAGGCAAACGGAGCGGTTCACCGTAGACTAGCTCTGCTGTAGAACATTGCAAGTCCTCTTTCCAGGCACTGCGGATACCGAGGAGGACCCATGGTAGAACTTCAACCCAGTTTGAAGACGAGTGGCAAGTGATGGCGGACTTCAGTTGGCGGTGCAGTCGTTCCACGAGACTATTGGCAGCTGGGTGATAAGATGTGGTAGTATGATGTGTTGCACTGACCAGCGCGGCAAGCTCCTTGAAAGTTTGCGATAGGAACTGTCTGCCGCGGTCTGCGGTGATGTGTTCTGGACATCCGAAGCGTGAAATCCATCCATTTGTTAGGGCGATGGTGCACGTCTCTGCTGTCATGTCCTGGAGTTGGTACGCCTCAGGCCAACAAGTGAAGCGGTCGACAACCGTAGGCAGTACCTGTACCCAGAACATAACGGTAAAGGACCGATCAGGTCAAAATGTATATGCCGGAAGCTCAAGATATAGCATGAATGATGCGAGTGGTGCTGAAGTGTGCCGAGATACCTTGGATCGTTGACAGTGCTGGCACTCCTTTGCCCATTGCCTACAATCTCGCTTAATGTCAGGCCAGACGAACCTCTGCATCGCCAGCTTGACAGTAGCCTTCGCTCCTGGATGACTCAAGTTATGTGTGAGAACTCCAGGGAGAGTTAGTCGTCTACGGCACCCTCAGGAGGTCCACTCATACCAAGGCGGAACAATCATGGTGTGGGTAGGAATTCATGCTCCAGCTCGTTTGGATCCAATCTTATTTTCTACGGCGATTAAAAAAAATTACATTTTAATTTAAAACAAAAATATTACGAAATGTTTTTTATTAAAGACCATAAATGACCTATCATTCTTCCATTTATTATATCAGAAAATTCTTCATAGATTTTTAGATATTTGATGAAACATAAAATATCCCTAGATTCTGTTGATGTGTAAACACACACACACACACACATAAATACGTCCAAAACGTGTGACGCGCATATCATAGGCGTAACACGTCATACATAATAGCTAAATTAATTGAGTGAATTTCCATAAGTATAATTGCATGCCTTAAGCGCAAAGCGCATAGGTATGTTCTACTAGCGCCTAAAAATCAAAACCCAACGTGTTGTCGCATGATATCGCATCCAACAATCATATTGAACATATAAATGATATAAAAAACACATTGTCACAAAGATAAATGATTGTTGAACTTTTTATATTTTTTTTTAAATCGATTAATTGCTATTTTTACATAAAAAAAGTTGTTGAGCAGTCTTGTAATAATTTATATTACTAAACACACTTTGCCTGCCTTACTCCGGGCCATAGATTATATACTGTATAGTAAAGATGGTTAATATGTTTTTTAACTGTTAAAATAAACAGTTAAAAAAATTAACAAATTTGTTAAATAAATAAAATAAACTATATTGAATAAAATTATCATATTACATTCCATTCAAAACAATCCACGACCTTACTGATTTATAATAAATTAGCCGTATTTATGCCATCTATCGTCTTCTTTACGTACCACCTTGAGAGTCAATCAATTTTAGTTGGATAAAATGACTTTACCTATAGAATGGAGTAGATGGCGGCTTACAAAGGCATTTTATTCGAAAAAAAATATTCTTTAAAAACATTAATACATGTATTCTTTTGATTTATTACATTAAAATTTAGGCTTCACATGTCTAAAAATGAGGATTATAAAAATTATTTGCTATAAAATCAAACTTTTATCCAATATTTTATGCTGAACTTGTGGTTAAAAATCATCATATGATAATTTTCAACCACAAGTTCAGCATAAATAAATTGTTTGCCGTTAAACCTTTTGAAGTGTTATTTTTATTAAACCGTACGAAATTATATTTTTAATACATAGATGTAATAATTAGCTGAATTAATTAGTGGTTGATGTTAAGTTTACCTATGTACTTTGTTGTTACGATATTGGCTGAAATATTGGTTATTATTAATTTAAGCGAAGCCATCAATTTAATAGTATTTTATTTAGTTTACTTTTTCATCAAAATATTACAAGGGATTTATATAAAAAGTTGGAAAAAAAATACTAGGGAAATTAATTAAATTTTTTTATTTGGTTTTTTATTATTTAGTGTAGTGTACAAATATAAGATTTTAGTTAAGAGTTTAATTTTCACCTTTTATGATGCCGAGACCACAGAGTAGTTTTTTTTTATATAGGTAAGCTGGGACGTAACACAGCTGTGGGACCATTTTGAAAAATGTGCCGGAGGCGAAAAATCGGCAATAACCCTTAGCTTACAAAACCGCTCAAGTCAAAAATTGGCGGTTTTCACATTTGAATGCCTTTAGATGGAGCTGCTCATTGCGCGTCTAACCATTGGTCACATGATATAGATTTCAGCCAATCAGAAGCCGTAATTCGAAAAGTAGTGACAGCGCGCAAGTCGGTTGGCCTCTCAACACCGCACAAGTCGTTAGTCTGTCATACTTTTTTTGTATTGTTTTTCATTTATTTTTATGTGAGTTTTATCGCTGAAAGGTCTATGCAAGAAGTTTTAATAGAAGACTAAGAGGTAAGCTATGTAATAAAGTAATGTTTATTGATTTACGCGTATATATAGAAAAAAAAGATAATAGAATATCTTCATTTACTTAAGCGGTGTTTGCTAACTTTCTATTTTACTTAGGCGGTGTTTCGAAATGTATTTCATTTCTTTTAGGAAGCTCAATAATTGAAAAACACTATGGATGGAGAAGAAATTGATTCCTGGAGTGATCTGAGTTCAGGTGATGAATTGTTATGTGCACAATTACAAGAAGCAGGACTGGTGTCAAAACATAAACGGCGTAAACAAAGTTGCAAAGAAGATAAAAAAAGAATTAAACTAGGTTAGTAGCATAGGTTTGTTTTGAGATTCGCATTTATTTTTCTTTTATTTGTATTTTCAATGCAATGATTCCTATTCTTTTTTTTAGATTTCAATCAAAAAGATAACACTAGTTCTTCTGATATCAAAGCATGCAATTCTCCTAATAAATACGAAATTATTGCAACACCAATAAACGAACAAAACTTCGGGGAGTCCATGAAAAGTATTATAAGTAGCCAGGACAATAAAAAAAAAATTTGATCAAACATAGACTTCGATATTGGAAACACTGACATTAACAATCTACAAGTTATAGAAATAGTTGGTAATGACTTCTTTGATCTGCAACAGGAACCACCCGAATTTGATACGGTGGCCATCGAGTATCCTCAGCCTTCTGTATTTAATGTTGCCAATATCACGGTAGAAAGTGAGAACGTTGTGCAAGAACTAGGAAATATTGTCGCAAATATAAATTCTATAACATTAAATCATTACGAATCTTTCCCTACTTCAAACCAAGATATTCTCGTATCTAAGAATACTCAAGACAGAATTTCTGATATAGTCATTGATAATGAAAACAATACTCACTGTAGAGATAAAAATAATATAACCCAGAACAATATGCAGCAATCCAGTGCCTCTGCTACTCCATCGTGTTCTTCAAAAGTGGTCATACTCAGTAATATTCCATATCACGGTGATTTGTTAAGTCATAATAAACGACAGAACAAGGCGACAAAAGATCAAAAGAAATATAAACGCAATGTTAATAAATAATTACGGATAAAAGGTGAAAATTATTTAGGATACAGAACAGACATAAAAGCAAAGACTAATGAAAAATTTAAAGTGAAAAATGACGTATTTAAGCCTACAAGATCCATTAAACCATCGTGCACTTCTGCGTTTTGCAAGAAATCGAAACTCGGATCATGTGACAACATAAACGAACAACAGCGGCAATATTTGTTTGAAAATTTCTGGAAGAACATGAATTTGGAGCAGCAAAGATAATTTATAACTTCTCACGTTAATAAAGTACCAAAAAAAAATTACAAAATATCCATAATCATCCAAAAGCACTGATAGTCGAACTTAGGTTTTGACGATTGATAATGTACGTCACCAAGTCTTGGCCACTCTTGGCATTAAAGATTGGTTTGTCAGATATTAGCTGAAAAATATAGACTGTGCCATACCTCCCGATTTGTCTACTTCAACCAGTAATCGGGCATTTCTCTACTAACAGGGTCATTTCAGCTGTAAAAAAGTCTTAAAGGTTTTATTGCTTGAATTATCCAACGAAGTAATTTCAAATGAAGATAAAAATAAAGCAAGTACGTTACTTAATAAGGTTAGTAACAATATGCAGTAACAATCGATATATTGTATATTAAAAAAAAACACAGGGGACTGTTGCCTATATCTGGGGACTAGTTATTTTAAGGTAAAACTTTTTTTTCTGTTACAGAAATCAACTTTTATTTATCATTTGAAAACAAAACTTGAAATCAATTAATCTATTTACCATGTTGACTTATTGCTTATTTTTTTATTTGCAAGTTTAGGTAAGAACCACGAGTATCATATAAACTTTTACATTCTCTAATGAACTAAGATTTATAAATGTTATAATCAACAATGGAGTAAACTTAACAATGCTTTAACAAAATCTCAGTCTTAACTCAAGGAACAATTTTTAATTAAATAACATTAAAGATGGCCAGCGGTAGTCCTTCACTGCTGGCCGTATGAGGAAGCTCAAGGTCGCTCAGCGAGCTATGTAGATGGCTATGTTCGGGGTTTCTCTGTGTGATAATGAGGATATCCGCAGTTGAACCAGAGTACTTGACATAACTCAACGGATTAGTAAGCTGAAGTGGCAATGGGCCGGCCATATAGGTTGAAGAACCGACAACCGATGGGGAAGAAACGTTCTCAAGTGGCAACCTAGTACTAGTGGGTGAAGTGTGGGGCGGCTCCACTAGATGGAGTAACGACATGGTAAGATATGTAGGAAGTCGATGGATGCAGGTGGCTCAGGACCGTGCATTGTAGCATTCCTTGGGGTGGCCTATGTTCAGGAGTGGACTTGTGAAGGGCTGTAATAATGATGATGATGATGATGAAGGAAAGAGAAAACAAAATCACAATTTTTCAAAAACATTAATAGGCTTATCAAATTTATAAAACTCTTCTCGTTTATTCAGCTGTACCTGAGGAACAGGAAGTTTTCCAAAATTTGATTAAATGTAGTATATGCAACATCAGCTTCGTCGCGCTTAAACAACTGAGTGCCAAGGAGGTTCTCAACCTTTCTGATTGATTATATACCTTTCTTGTTATCGGATGAACTTGGAGAGTGCCCTTAAAAGCTTTCATATTTTTTGTTTCTTGTTCAATTTGAGCAGTCATACTTTTAATGTCCTCATCATCAACAACGATCAATATAATAGCAGGATATCTTAGTGTTATAGCCCGTAGAAAAGTATCTAAGTCTATAAAGAAAAACTAAGTCTATAATATAGAAAAGTAAATAAATCCATCAGTGGCTACCACAAAATCAGCAGTTCTTTTACATGTAGCTCCGCTCCCTATGCTTCTTTCGCATTTCATTTAAGTAATGATCGTTATTACTGGGTCGGGGATATTGATTTATCTGTCCATTATTTATTTCTTCTTCGGGATCCGGCGTATTTTATCTAAAAAACAAGTTGGTAAAATCCTTCAACGCTTTTTTATTGCGATATTTAGTACAATGCTCGCGCCATTGTTTTTTTTTATTTTCTATGTTTCTGGAAATGCCCAATCGCAAAAATCCAGAGAAAATTGAATACCACAAATATGTCAAAAGTTTTTACCAGGTCTTCCAAATAATGCCGTCGCATTACTGTCCTGCTAAAATATCAATAGAATATTTCAAATTATGAATTTTGAAAATTATTCTATTCTATTCTATTCTAGTGAAGGACCACGTCTCAGATCCATAGGTCAATACTGGCAACACGCACTGGTTGTATAATCTAGTTTTAAGGTTTTGAGGTATGTCTGACGAGAAGCCATGTTACCCTCCCGAAGGGGGGTATCCCTGCCCGCGTTGGCCACTACAACCTGGCATATGAAGCAGAGGGTACAGCAGAAGATAGAAGGCAACGGACATTCGCCGTGCATCGTCGCCGACCGCCCGGGAAGACACCCGCGCTGAAGAGCCACCAAGGGGCCACATCACTAACAGTACGAAGTCAAATAAGACTATTCGGCCCAATAGAAGAATTTTGAAGGCTCGTGAAGAAGTATTGAAGATCAAACTGGAACTCGCACAGATCTCCTTACAGAAGGCTGAAGAAGAAGAATCACACGACTACGATGAAGATGGTCACTCCAAAAGTAAGTGCGTCTGATCCTGGCTGGAAGATTCCGCAGCCAAACAGCAGCTAACTCAAGATGCAACCACCGGAGGGGAGGCCCCACTTATTAAAACAGTACCAAAGCCACCCCCGGAAGTCGTTGACCTCAGTGAGCCACAAAAGGAGCTCACACACCAGGATCCCTATCCAGAAGATGTACCCAAGGATCCCATGCCACAGAAGCTCAACCCGGAACCCTGCACCAATGAAGACAGGGGGCTCCGACCATTTATAGCAGAGCTCACATATGCAAACTCCGCACTCACTGACAAACCAAAACCAGAGAGTGCATCAATATCGTCGCATACTTTCGCAGCGTCGAAAGCTATAATGACACTCCTAAGCTTCAGCGAAGTATACACTGAGTGGCTTTCATTCCGTCATCTACGAAACAACCCGAGGCTACTTCAATGATATTGAAAACACAGCAAGACTAAGAAGAAGTTTACAAGGAAGAGCCTTGGAAACAGTCAGCTCAGAACTCATCGGGCATGCTAAGCCAGATGAGATCGTGCGTGAGCTAGCGCTGCAATTTGTACGTCCGGATTCAATCGCACAAGCAGAGACGGAGAAGTTATGAGGATTAGCACGCTGTACAGAAGCAACTAGAGACATCTGCACATTCGCGAGCAAAGTGAGGGGAGGCGCGTCACACTTCGAGCACTGAAGAGAGACCATTACCTCATCAACGCAGAGCTACTACGACACTTCACCGACAAGCTGCCAAACTCTCTACGCGCACAGTGGTATAGAATTTACACCGAGAAGTACGACTCCAGACCAGACCTCGGCTGCTTCAGCGATTTTGTCACCGAACAAGCTCGCTTCTGCAATGCATTTGCATCTCCAGAAATTATCAAAGAAGCGCAGAGCAACCGCCGTCCAGTACATAGAACACACGCAGCTACTACCAAACCATCTCTAAGATGCAGAGTGTGCGAAAAAGAAGGTCACTACGGATCCGACTGCAACAAATTTAAAGAAGCAGATGTCAACAAAAGATGGGAACTAGCAAAGTAAAATAATTTCTGTTTCCGCTGTCTACGCTACAGAAATCAATAACACAGATGCAAAATCATCAAGTGTAGTATAGAAGGATGCACCGCGACACATAATGGACTTCTCCACTGTAATAAAAAGGAGAAGATAGGGTTATAGAAAAGGAACCACAAGAAACCGTGGCTAACTCATTCGTTCTGTCAAAGCATTAACCCTACCTAAAAATAATTCCAGTACGAGTAATTGGACCGGCGGGAGCTGTAAACATACAAGCCCTGCTGGACGATGGGTCAACAGTCTCATTAATGGATGAAGAGATCGCCAACAGATTGGAGCTACAGGGCGGTTTTACCCCTTCAAAATCACCGTTATCGGGAACACTACTCTCGATTCACCGGGGTCCCGAAGAGTCAAAGTTACTGACAACTACGAAACAACATCAAAAATGTTCATTTGTCCCGAAAAGAAGTCAACATCTACGTCTTCCAAACCTACCGAAGGAAGAACTTTGACCTCTGTAGAATCGCGTCGTGCTCCGCAACTCCGAGAAGCCGTCCCCGATCCAGTTAAGTTTTCTAAATGGGAACGCTTATTGCGAGCTACGGCTACAGACGAGTGCTACAATTTGTAATACTCTGCCGCAAAATCACAGACAGAACCTTCTACAAGAGGACTAGAAGAAATAAAGAACAAGATCGCGATTGGAGGAAATCGACAAATAGTCCGCGACACCTCGCTCAACCTCCCAGTCGAGTGAAAAATACAGATGTCAAAAACTGCATCACACTCGAGGCTGAATTCATCAGAGAGGCCGAAAAGCTCGTAATTCGAGTCACTAAAGAAGACTCCTTCAAACAAGAGATAGCCGTTCACCGTAAGGATAAAAAGGTTGCCCATGACAGCCGCCTACGACTGCTCCAAATAGAATTGAAACACGGGATCATCGCTTTACGAAGTCGCATAGCTGCCGTGAAGGGAGTCACATGAATTGGACGGCAAGACATGAAGGGGCCACCTATATTGGACGGCGATCATTACATCACGCAACATGCATCATTGCGGAACCGAACCTACCATAAACGAGGTTCGACAGCACTACTGGGTGATACGACCCACCACGAAAAAGATAGTGAGCCAATGCTTAAAGTGTCGCATTAGAAAAGCGCAAACATCAGCGCCAGCCGCCGGTGATCATCCCAGCACACGTTTCGCTCATCACCAGAGACCGTTCTCCTTCACCGGTCTGTACTATTTTGTGCCACTCTCCGTCACCGTGAGGCATCAACACCAGAAGAGATATGTGGCTCTCTTCACCTGCCTCACATCCAGAGCTGTCCACCTAGAAGTTGTCACAAGTCTCAGCGCAGACTTTGCAATACTGGCCTTAAGAAGATTCGCAGCGCGCCGAGAGTGCCCTACCGAGATTTACTCCGACAACGGCACCAACATGCACGACGCAGATAAGGAACTTTGGGAGGCTTTTCAAGAAGAAACCCGAGGCATAGTGTGGCGTTTTATCACCCCCTCCGTGCCTTTCATGGCAGGGGTGTGGGAACGTCTCGTCCGCTGCGTGAAGACCGCATTATATACCGTCCTACATGAGAGACATCCCCATGAAGAAGTCTTAGCCACGCTGCTCTGCGAGGTGGAGTAAACAGCAGAACATTGACTCACATCTCTGCAGACAGCGACGACAACGAGTCCATCACTCTCAATCATTTCCTTTTGGGAGGATCTGCGAGACACCTGGAGTATTTAATGAGAAGGACATAGACAGCAAAAAGCACTGGCGATGCTCCCAGATACTCGCCGACATGTTCTGGCAGCGTTGGGTCCGAAAATATCTACCGGAATTTCAAAACCGGCGGGAGCCGTCCATGAGGACGAGGCCCCAATCTCCAGGTCCAGTCCTAATAGCCGACGGCTAGTTACCCCGTAACTCCTGGCCACCGAGGAAGTGTAGAAGCTGTATAACCCAGCGCGGACGGACAGATTGTGGAGGTACGCACCGCAAACGGTCTAATTAAAAGGCCAATCAGGAAACTCGGGCCACTGCCGAAGTAGACGCAACGTTGCTCACCGAAATGGATGCAGCGCCGCTGAAAGAAGATCGTCGCGACGCTGCACGGCGGGAGAGATGTTCGGGACGGCGAAAAGTATTTAAAAATATAGTGATTAAAAACAATATTAAAAGTGCAATAGTGTAAATTTACAACATGTTTACAACCTTAGTATTATAGTATAGAGCAACATTTGGTAATAGTTAAGAAAATAACTTTTATTTGTTAAAAAAAAAAGTCGACCAATCAGAGCGCGAACCGTTATAGAACATTCTAGGCATTATTAATTAACCGCGTAATATTTAATCCCAAAAATGATGGAAATAATTTTTATGCTCTAGAAGAATTGTAAACAAGGTATTAAATTAGATTAAGATTTATAGATTAAGGAAATAAAAGAATATTTTGCGTGATGAAACTTATTTCCTACTTATAGTAAAATTAAAGAATTATTGTACCCAAATATTGTGAAAATTTGGGATATTTTGGTTGTAATTTTTTACATTGTCAATATATTAAGAAACCTTTACGGTGTGCTAATAGACAACCAAATTACCGATTTAATAATGTATAGTACATTAGCGTAAGAAGTAATCGTGTATAGAAAAAATTGTAATTTAAGATAATTATATAGTGAAAATGTTAAACAATAAAGAGGCAAAACGGACAATGACAAGCGGCTCACTTTAAAGTAACGCTCGAGTCTACCTTATGGCCTCGCGGCCCAGTAACATTGTAGTAGCTGAAGTGACTAGTAGAAAAACCAAGAAGTAGCTGAATATAGAACATAGTGAATAGTAGCTAGTAGCATAGTAGCTGATAATAGCAGCTAGTAACCAGTGATAGTAATAGGTAGTTGTAAAACATAGTAGCTGATAATAGCAGCTAGTAACAAGTGATAGTAGTAGCATAGTACAACGTAATAGCTGATAATAGCAGCTAGTAAATATTGATAGTAAACAGTGATAAGACGTTATATCCCGAAACTCTTCACCGCTGCATTGGAGAGACGTTTTCACTACTGGACTGGAAACGATACGGTATTAACATCAATGGCGATTACATCACTCATCTTCGATTTGCTGACGATATAGTCCTTATGGCGGAATCGCTGGAGGACATACGCACTGTGCTCAATGACCTAATAGTGTCTCCCAACGGATGGGTCTTAAAATGAACATGGACAAAACAAAGATCATGTTTAATGTCCATGTCAAACCTATGCCGGTAGTTGTTGGGAGCACTAAGCTCGAATTGTTGACGAGTATGTTTACCTGGGACAAATAGTCTGACTAGGTAAGTCCAACTGCGATCGAGAGGTCAATCGACGGATTCAACTCGGCTGGGCAGCGTTCGGGAAACTACGACACATCTTCTCGTCAGGTATACCTCAAAACCTGAAAACGAGATTGTACGACCAGTGCCTGTTGCCAGTGATGACTTTGGATCTGAGACGTGGTCCTTCACTGCTGGCCGTATGGGACGCTTAAGGTCGCTCAGCGAGCTATGAAGAGGGCTATGCTCAGGGTTTTCTGCGTGATAAACTTAGAAATGAGGATATCCGCAGTAGAACCAGAGTAACCGACATAGCCAACGGTTTGTAAGCTGAAGTGGCAATGGGCCGGCCATATAGCCGGAACGACAACCGATGGGAAAAAGGATATCGGTGGCAGCCTCGTACCGGTAGGCGAAGTGTAGGGCGACCCCCACTAGATGGAGTGACGACCTGGTAAGACATGCAGGAACTCGATGACAGGTGGCTCAGGACCGTGCTTTGTGGCATTCCTTGGAGGCCCATGTTCATCAGTGGACTTGTGAAGGGCTGTAATTATGATGATGAAACAGTGATAATAAAAGCAGATAGCACTAGTAGTATAAGTTACTACCGAACAATTTGAAGAATAGTCATCTGAAGAAATCATCTGAAATAATATATTGACCAACCAATAGTGAACAACCGATATAGAACAACCGTAGTTGACCCACCGTATTCAACAACCGTGGTCAATAACCAATAGTCAGAAGATTTCCGCCGAACAGTTGAGCAGTTGAACCACTGCCTTGCCATTTGTATTCTACAGTTCGTGCATTTTGATTGGACGTCAGTTCACAGTACCCCAGCCACCCACAAAATAGCAGTAGAAGTATCCACGGAACCTATAGGTGTGGGACGTGAGCGACTCGCGGGTATCTTCGACAACATTTTCTCGAGTTTCGCCGTCCGGCACAATTAGACTAGAGATTTCGAGTATTATTTTTATTTTTATAATTTAATTACTATTAGGTCCTTACATATGAAATCATCGTTTTGTCGTACTGACCAATTTGATCTGAAATATCTCCTCTTTGGTTAGGAATTCCAAATTCAAATTTAAAAATTCATTTAGCTGGTACATTTGAGTTTTGGAAACAGTCATTCATTTGTTTTTCCTCATTATTTTTTTCTTTGGCATCGCTTATTACCGCACAATGGAAAACATGAAATATCGGTATATTTACGACTACGAATTCTACCGTGGCACCAGTGCTGCAGAAACAGCTCGAAGGATTAATGATGTGTACGGCGCTGGTGTCGCAAAAAAAAAACAGTACGTTTTGGTTTCAACGTTTTCGTTCTGGAAATTTTGACCTTCAGAACCAACCCCGTGGACGGCCGGAGACCAAAGTGGAAAATGAAGAATTAAAGGGCTGTTTGTGGGCGGATCCATCACAAAAGCACTTCAGAGATAGCTGCAGGCTTCGAGGTAAGTGATAAAACTGTATTAATCCACTTGATGCAAATCGGGTAAGTAAAAAACTTGAACGATGGAATTTACCTCATGAATTTAGTGAATCGAACTTGCAAACACGCGTCGACTGCTGTGTTACTTTGCTCAACCGACGCAATAATGAAGGGATTTTAAATCGAATCATTACTTGTGATGAAAAGTGGATACTGTGAAAAAGATTACCATTTTATCCGGAATTTGGCAGTCAAAACCGCCTTCAAAGAGTTGATTGATTCTCGTCCCTATGTTTTTTAGTAAGGGGATCAATGAACTATGAGATGACAAAAGTGCATAGAGAACAAGGGTGTATAGATTGATTAATTAAATATATTTTACAAATAAAAATTACTTTATATTCCTCCGTACAAAACGCAAATTTCATATGTAAGGACCTAATATTATATCTTGTTTCGTTATATATGTATGTATGTTTCGTAAATACTATTTTTAAATATTTACCTATTAGGATAAAAATATAATTGCACTTACGTTCTAAAGGTTCCCGTGTCAACAAATAACTTTAAGCAATTGATCTCAACAATGTGATTCTTAAGATTAAGGTTGTAGATACCTATGTTATAACGATTGTTAATTATTCTTGAAATATTTCTTAATAGAAACTTTTCTATGTAAATCGTCTATTAATAACTTATTTCCTAACATTTCCAAACAACACCGCCTTAATCTAACAAAATATCAGTCAACACAGCTCAAGTAATAAAATAAAAGTTAAATAAAGTAACCATGGTCCCCCGTGACCATGAGTGCTGTAAAATACTGAAACGTCAGGAATATAAAATAAGTTAATATACGTGATAAAATCCGTAAAACTAGTTTTATTTAAATAAATAATTATTTCTTAACCGCTAATTAGGGTATAGCAACAGAAAAATTCCACCGATTTTTTAAAATAGACAGTTTTTCGTCTCCAGTAAAGTTGGTAAAATGACTTATGTGGTGTTGTTAGCTCAGGGACGTTTTATTATTTTAAAAGACTTTATGGTACAAATAATATTTCTGAACATTAATAAAATATAACTAATAATCATGTGTACTTAATTAAAGAATGAATAAAAATAACAAAATAATTTGAAAGCCAGAAAATATAAAATTTTATATTAAGTGTAAATACCTAATAATCATCAACATTTAATAATAATCAACATTTTATAGTAAATTATAATATAATGTAAATATTGAATTAATAAACTTAAATACTTTGCTTAATAAGACTTTTAATACTAGAGAGTCCTGTACCTATTAAAGTATGAAGAAATGTTTATTGAACTAAAATTTCATATAGGGCACTCCAGGCTCGACCGCCTTCGTGAGTGTATTATTGTATTTTTTGTTTACAGCGGACAGCGGCTCGTGCTTAAAATATCGATCGCTGTAGAAATACAAAATATTCCAAAAACCAAAGTTCTTTTGTATGGAGAATGGGCCACAGATTTTAGAAAACTTAATAAATGTATGTCGATTTATTCCTTATAATCTATAGATTACAAAATTAATGAGGTTTATCGCATCTGGGAATTCTGAGAAATTAAAATTAAAATATGAATATCACAATCACCTTAAAACAAACTAAAAGCTATTTTCTACTAGTTTTCACCGATATTATGAGTTAGAATAGTGTATATAGAATAGAAAACTTAGTAATTAATAGTAATAAACAAAGTTGTAGTTACATTCAGAATTTATAGGTACTTTAAGATCGTTGGAAAATCCTTTTAGTAGTTCCGGCAAAATAAGTGCCTGTCTGTGCACAAATGTGGTATGGATACTATTTTACATGTATTGATTGGTTGTGAGTACACATCCAAATACCATTTAAGGAATATGTATGATTAAAGCCAAGATGACTAAGGATAATATGTACATTTAGAATGTTACCTACACACGCGGTTGTGAAAGGATAAAACACAAATTATAATGCATATAATGCAATGCAAAGTAGTCTATTAATAATAGTAGAACAGGCACGGTGTTAAAACTTTGTTTGAAAAAATATATTGATTAGTTATCATACTTCAAACACCATTAAAGCCAAAATGACTAGGTAATGTCATTTTTATCTGTTATTACACACTGATAAATACACTTGATAGATTGACCTGAGTGTGTACTTCAGTGAATGCTACTGGAACTCCTCGAAGAGTAGTACTATGTGTGCCGAGTTTGGCCTCGTTTATTTAGTTATGATGAGACCTTACCTCCGGAATTGATTGAGTGACCTGTAGGTGTACTTCTTTTTTTTCTTTTTTTTTTAAACGTTACCTCCGCACTAGTTTCTCCTGTATCGCTTCTCCTGTACTGTTACATACACAAATTTCACAAAGACAAACATCAGACCCGGAACAATTATTTGTAGGCCATACAAATATTTGTTCCGTTCATCAACCCGCGGCCCTTAGCGTAGCAACTCATTGCCACGCGCCACGGAGCCGTCTTAGGTGAATGCTACTGGATCTCTTCGAAGATAGAACTAGGTGTTACTTTGGCTTCGTTTTATTGGTTATGATGAGACCTACCTCCAAACTTGCTAGAGTGACCTGAAGGTGTGCTTCGGCATATGCTTTGAACTTCTCGAAGAGTAGAACTAGGTGTACCGAGTTTGGCCTTTTTTATTAGTTATGATGAGATCTTTCCTCCGGACTTGATGGTGACTTAAAGGTATACTTTCGTGACTGCTTCTGATACTCTTTGACGAAAAGAACTACAATTTACATTTTTTTTTAAATTTTTCACGATCTTATGAGTCGTGCAATTTTAAATTTTCCAAGCTTTTTTTTGTAATTGAAATTTGACATAAAATTATCGGAAAATTCGAAGTATAGTAATAATTACAATGTTCTTGGTGACAACTTGTGTTCAATTAAATTACTTAAAAAATTTACGTATAATCATGTTATACGTAATTTTTTTAATGCGCTTAAGGCATGCACAATTGGATTTATCAATAGTTTATTTATAATCTGTATTGAATAAAAAGTTTCTGTTTCTGGTTTTGCTCCAAATACTAAACATTAGCGTATCTGTGACATGGCTCAAAATATTATTTTCTAAAATCACTCAATGCACCTAAAGAAGTTTTCACTTTAAAATTAATTTACTAATAAATTGTACCGTTAGGTTTGTTCAGAAGGTAGGTTCTTAAAACGGTCAAGATAATTTTATTTATCTTATTTCTGCACACGTAGTTGAGCTCAAGAAATCGGGTCACTGGCTTGACGTAGGGAGGCGAAGTCCAGGCGCTGTTCTTTCAGGGTCATGACAGCCAGCGGAAGGATCCGATGATACACAGGTCCGACGGTGATGATGTTAATATTCTATTTTAATAATCACAGCTAGGTTGGTGTGAGCTTAGTCATGTAATTTTAACTTTTTTTAAAAAGAATAAGGGTGTCATACGCGCACACATTCCATCAGTAAGTGGATGATTAACCTAAATAATCAAACTGCATACGCTTTGGCACACCTTGTTCCTAGTAACTAGGTTGTCACATTCTCGTCACACTCTATACGAAAATAGCAGCATTACGCTGCTGTTTTACGCTGGTTTGTGAGAGCGTGGATCATACCTCGGTCGAGCTGACTTTTTTCTTTAGTTGCATCTATATTATGTAGTGGTTGCATCGATGTGATATTGGGTTGTCTTCTGGCGGTCATTTGGAGAAATCAATCCTGTCTCTGCGTAGTAACACGATATCTACCCGTGTGCCGGTCAGTCACACTCCCAGTACTTTCGATAACGTGACCACAACCTTGATATCACATTTTGGCTGGTGTGTAGGGCCTCAGCAACGACGCGTTGAATAGCACCATTTTCTAACATGCCCACGGCTCGTAACATTTCATCTCGACTCAAATGACGACGTGACATGTATCTTAAAGCTCACACGGCACGTTAAATTAAAAAAGAAAAGCAAATTAATCCCTTTTCATTCATTAATATCAGTAGAACAATTTTAATTTTCCTTGACGTAACGAATTACTAACAATTTTGCCGCCGTATTTTTTAAATTTACATTTTTAAATTTTGAAAATAGAATAAAAGAGGTTTCAATCTGTATATAAACTTTTTATGGAAACTAAAAAGATTTTAAACTATAAAGTCGAAAGTAATTTAGGATTAAGGTATCCCTAGATTCTGTTGATGTGTATATATCTAACTAAAAGGCTCATTCCTTTACAAGATATATTCTCCACTAAAATATTCGTTACTGTTCAAAAAATAAAGTTCATTTTACTTTGTACAAAATATATTGGGGTACTTTGTACAAATTATATACTTTGTATAAAATATATAATCTATTCCAAGCCTCAGGAAACCGCCAATTGTAACGTTAGTGGTAAGCTTCAATTTCGCATATTAATTTTGAACCGCCACATATTATGGAAACAACTTCATGGGCTTCCATTTTAAAGAGTTATGTAAAAACAGATTTTCTTTTTTGTACCAGAATAACCTTGAAATCAACAATGGTGTATTTAAGACATATTCAACCATAGTCGAAAACAAATACCATTTACCATGACGCCTATCAAAAGTCCACTGCAGAATATAGTCTTCCCCCATAGATTACTTCACAAGGGGATATTTGTCATAGTTGCCAAGCTTGGCAAGCGGATTGAAAGCCGCAGTTTCTTATTAGTCTGTTTTATTTTCCGTTTTTTTTTTTGTATGTATGTTACGCGATTTTTACGTCAATTTTGAAATGAAAATTATGGTTTTCTTCAGTAATTAATAAAGGAATAATTCGAGATGTTTGCAAAACAAGAAAGGAAATTTTTAATCGTAAATTGAATTACAGCATACTAATGCTATCTCTTGCAAATTTAATAATTAAATGAAGATGTTTTTTGAGTCGGCACGGTGCGGTGTCGCTAATTGAATTCACATGCTTTACTTGTTGTAAGGGCTTCTATATTGCCTTTCCATTTTATTAATGAAAAACATTTCAAGTTACAGGACTGGGGAGTGTACGGTTTTTATAATAATATGCTGCAAGTTATTCTATATTGGTATTTTGGTGGTGATGATACCTGTTACCTTCTTTGTGTTAAACTAGCTGAGCCGCGAGGTTTGTGGTTCCTGCATTTGCTGAAGACTAAGAGTATTGTCAAAGAACTTTCTTTACCGATGCGCGTAATAAAAATTTCATCCATTTATACCACCTATAAAAGTCCACTGATGAATAAAGGCCTCCTAGGGAGGATTTTGCAATAGTTGCCACGCTTGGCAGGCGGGTTGGCAGATTTTATTTTATTCAGCTGTTATCAGGAAGATAGTGCTATTTCCTGTTTCAGTTTCCCTCTGCCGCCACTTACGACACCCACGGGACGATATGGGATAGTGGGTATTCTTACACCGCCACTAAACGGTTGAAATAAAAATTTATTTAAATGAAATTAATTTTTTTTTGTAGTCGAGTTTTCTGAAGTATTATCTATACGTTTGAATACTGATTCTGATAACCCACTTAGCGGGAACCACAGAGTTTTTGTTACACGTTGTGTACTACCTCGTATTTTCGGCGACGGGGAATAGCGTCAATGTCGCCTGAGTTAAAGTTTAATAAATAATACTAATCACTGTAATAATACATACAGAGAAAAACTGAAACAAGAGATGGACAGCGGCATCTTTCTGGAAACAACTCACAATTTTTAAAAAAAAAACTGCCTGCCAAGCGTGGCATCTGTGGCAAAATCCAAAATAAGATAATACGTGGGGAAGGCCTATATTTAGCAGTTGTCTTTAGTTGTAGGTAATGGATGGAAATATAATATTATAAATTAATTAAAATATCTGATCCACTTGCACAAGCATGTGATATGAAAGTTAGTGTTCAAATTAACGTTATTTTACCGCCAATTAATGTAATATATAAATGTTCTTTATGGTTAATAAATAAAATAAAATATTAAAATGAAATAAGAAAATATGCAGGATCACACTTACCATCAGGTGAGCTGCATGCCCTTTTGCCCCCTCTTTTATAAAAAAAGTTGGTTGCAGTTATCCAAAAGCAGCAGTAGCCATTAACATCAGGTGGACTGCAAATTCACTACCAGGTAAATAAAACCTGTATAGGGTTTTAATAAAACGCTAGATATGAGAATGTAAAAAATATTAAATTTTATTGTAAAGTATGCAAATTATACTAAATTAGTAAGTTGAAAACGAATGTACGGACATTCTAGGCCTAATTGAAACGAGGACGCGGCGCCGTAATGTTGTTAGGGTTATAATTTAATTGCAAGAGTCGCGAGCTCGCGAGTGACGTTGAAATTTTATTTTTGACGGATTTTTATTTCAGTTTTTATGTGATTCGTTTAAATTGTAAACTATTTTTATTAAAATCGACAATTTCCTTCGTAAATCTCTGAACGGACGTGAACTCTTCTCTTAACTATTTGAGCCTTCTTTGATGTTTTTATTTTTAGATCATAGATTATTGACCGTGTAGTAGCGATGTAAGAATATCCACTACCACATATCGACCATACCACGAGGCGACTGAGGGAAACAAGCTAAGAGATGGGTCAAACCATGTTTTTTGTTGTAAATTATTTTAGATACATATTATGTATGCGATAGTGCGTGTTTAGGTGCCACTAAAGTGAATTTAGTGTTATGTCTATCTTCGTTGGTATGTGATTTAGTTATTCATTAATTTATTTCGCAATATCTACTTATTATTATCTTAACAGAATTGACCTAATAACATAGAGATAAGAAGTTCGTACAATCAAATCTATCACCGTTACAGCCTATAAAAATCCACTGCTGAATATAGGCTTCCTAAATAGATTGCCACATAGAGGAAACATAGCCATTGTTGCCACGTTTGGCAGGTGGGTTGGCAACCGCAGTAATTTATTATTTTGAGCTGTTAATAGGGAGATGCTGCTGCCCATCTCCTCCTGTCGCCTCTTATGACACCCACGGAACGCAGAAGAGGTAGATTTGCATACAACAATTGAATTCATTCACAGTCCAACTATTGATGAGTGGTTACTGCAGTCTACGGACACCTGCAGTCAAATTTAAACACAGAAAACTACAAATTAATGTATTGCCACTAAGATAATTGTGACTATGATGTAATGCCTCATAGCCTGTTATTTCATTGGCTCCCTATACGCTTCAGTCAGGTAAACAGCAGCTATGCTATTTGGCGGCAAAATAGCTAGGAGTGCGGTACCTACCCATACTGGCTCCTTGAAAGAATAGGCGCCTTACCAGCTCTTAAAACCGTACAACTGAAACTTTTTGCTGACCTGACCTGATTACGCAGCTTTGTAATGTTTACAGCCAAGCGACGTTGCTTTAAATGCGAACAAGTTGTTAAATATTTGAGGTAGACATAAATCACAATAGCGGAGGGGGATGAAAGACGAATTGAACGAGCGGCTTTGAATAAAAGTATTCACTGAAACTTCAAGTTAATTTGCAAATAGCCCGTAATATTGCCGCATTTTTCGAAAGCCCAATTGTCTATTGGTCCAAATGTCTATGGTTTTGAAACTGTTGTTGTTGGTGGAGATGATGATGATGATAACGATTATAATAAGATGTATAAGTACGTTATTGATAATCATCGATATATATGTACTACGCACTAGATTTGGCATTCCGAACATTCACTATGTTCGAATGAACTGTACTGCAATCCGTACACCTTTCGTGTCATTTAGTGTGGCCACAGACTAATATGATGCTTACGCATGGTGTGGCTTCAATATTCATAGAGTGTGGAGCTGCGCTAATAATACGAGATTTCAAATTAAAGTTTAATTAAACGTGAACGTAAATAATAATTCAGTAGTCAAATGAATAAACAGGTAATAATATTACAATAGAAAAAATAAATTTCTTCATTTAAATACCTACCTAATCTATTATGACAAAACTGACCAACAGGCGCAACGCGCTGATATCAACTGCGCATGCGCGACTCTACTATCTCCCGCGCATGCGCGAAAACAGAGTAGTGCACATTTTTTGTTTGGAATAGCTTCTCTAGTACGTAATACATATAACTCAATGTTGATAATGTAGATTGATTCAATATTGCAATGATGTAAATGAACTTTTATGAAATGTTGCACAATATTGAAATGCTATTAATACTACTACCGTTTACAATTCCAAATAAGTATTAACTTGTGCTAGGAAAGGAACACAACAAAACTCTTTTTTTTTAAATATGATAAAAAATAATCTGCGTAATAAGATAAAATAATTTGTCTTACTTAGTTTGAAGCGCTACAGACTAGGTAAAACACATCGTTTTATCTTAATACCTTTAATCGAACGGGAGATTTAAAACCAAAAAGTTTTAATTTGGAAGTCCATATGTTCAAGAATGACGCGGAATAATCTGCATCGCACGGCCACATTGTGGAATTTACTGTCGCTAGCGATTTTTCCACATCGATACGACTGGCAAAGCATCTGCATTTCCGCTGGTGCTGTAGATGTTCATGGGCGCCGGTGATCACTGACTTAAAATTGGCGCTTCAGACTTAACAATGTTTATCTATTGTCTCTTATTTTATCATAGAGTTTGTACGTGGTTCAGCAATGCTGTTGTTTTACGGTTCTATCAATAAGTATCTACAAATGGGTCGGCTCGATCGGAGAAGGACCACACTTTCACAGAATACCTGTACCGTACCGTAAACAAGTCTCATGGTTAAAACAGTAATTTAAAAAAACCTGACTGCGTAAAAAAGTTCACTAAAAAAACTAAAATTTCATATTCACAACTAAGATGGATGTAACGACAGAGACACCCAATATGTTAAAATCCATCAAGCCGTTTAGACTACAGAGCGTGCCAAAGAAATAGACATACATACATACTTAAACTCAAAAACATTACCCTCTCTCTAGGGCAGTCAGGTAAATAGTAGTTTTATACTACTCTGTTTCGTAGGTTTAGTGAGCGTAGAGAACTAGAGAGCCTTTTTATTGGAAACGAGGCATCCCATCTTAGTCCTTAGGGGTAACAACGCATCTGCATTTTGATTCTTAAACGAGGATAGATGTAAATGATATTATTATCTATATCTATTAAGCCTGGCGTCGACTACAGCAGAAATGCGTCGAATCGAAGCGAGTCGCATTTATTCCTAGTGCGTCCATCTCTGAAGAATCGCATCGAATTGTTCATTCATCGCAAATTTTTCAACAAAATAGGTCGTTTTTGCGTCATGGACAGCACGGATGAAGAGATGTTTTTATTTCATCGTGATAATGTGGATCTTCATGATTAAACAATTCTAGATATTGTTGGACCAGTGATATCAATAGTTCTTCATTCATTTTTATTTAAACAAAAAGATTTTACGAAAACGAAATAGAAATTAATAAAAATACGTTGGCGCGCATCCATCCACTTCTCCGCGTCGACTTAGGCGCGCCGAGTTGAATCGAATCGCACCGGCAAAGAAATTTGCCTGTCAAGCAATTCGCGCGGTCGATTCAATTCGGCGCGCCGCTGCGTGTCCATTAGCGACGAGCCATTTTAACTCGGCTCGGCGAGCCTAGTGGACGCTGAGCCTTATCTTATCCTATAAAAAACGCGAGTGGAATAGACTTAACAAATATTTAGAACTACCGAAAATAATAAATTATTTATTCCGTTTGTATTTGCTGTCAAGCTGAGCGCTCGTAGTATATAAGCTGCTGATCCTCGCGATATATCAATAGGATTATCCGCATCACTCTCTATTCTACTCTGACAGGCGCTGCGAGAGCTCGCTGACTATAATCCATTCGTTCGGGCGTGCTATTTTGTGAGATCGCTTGGCAGTTCATTCATGATTAACTAGGCCGGGCTTTGGTCGAGTGAAGTTAACAAATTCAATATTGATATTGTATATAATCAAGAATGCCATGTAGTGGCGGCAAGAAAATTCTCTATCCCATACCTTCCCGATAGAGGGAAAGTGAAACAGAAGGAGTCTTCCTAATAACAACTGGCAAGCGTTGTAACTGTGGATTTACCATAGTTATCTCACTATAAGGCAATCAATGGGCGCTTATGTTCTGCAGTGGACTTTTGATAGGCTGTAATGATGATGATGATTATTGTTGTATTTTAAGTATTTATTGCAAGGTGTACAAAATATTTTAATTCAATGGCTATGGCAACAAGCTTATTGAGATGGTTATTATTATAAATTAATCATATGATAAATATAATATTTTAACAGAGCACCAGATCCAAGACGCACCATCTATTCAGAGTGTTACGCCACTTTAAGATGCGTCTGCTTCAGCAGTTGTCGCTTCTGCGACAGACTTGATCAAGGTTCGATATTGTGCGAAGTTGTTGTTAGCTTTGAGAGTCAAATCTGTGTACAATACTGAATGATTTTTTATAGAGATAATGGTTACATCCAAACACAAATTTCATCCGATGGTAAATGGATTTAATCTCGCTAATTAATGCAAACTCTTCCTGCCCCACCTCACTCGGAGAACACTTTCATAAATGGAAAGCGGTATTTCCCCAATATAAACGGTTGACGGAAATAGCCATTAGTTTTAAATAACTCTGTGTTTATATTTTTCTTCTTCTTAATCCCGTAAAGGTTTATCTATCACGTTGTAGGTAGGATTTGTCTTATCTGTCACGTTCGATAGTTGGAATAAAGATCGCATGTTTTTATCCAACTTCCAATTTCTAGATGGTAAAACTGTCAAAAAGTCCGAGCGGGTAGGTCAACCTCTTACTTATTTTTGCCGCCAAATAGCAGTGCTTGCACTGATATGTTCCAGTTGAAAGCAATAGAGCTAGTATGATTACAAGCTTTAAGGCATTCCATCTTAATCCTCAATGGTTACGTATCTGTAGCCTTCTTAGTTAAAAACTGGCTGCAGGTGTCAATGGACTACAGTAGCTCTTACTATTAGGTGGAATGTGAGTTTGTCTGTCACTTCAATTTTTTAAAATCGTCTCGCATCCTTCGCTGTTATTTATATAGAAAAAGGGTCAAAACGAACAGACATACCACCTGACGATATGTGGATGCTGTGGCCTATAGACATCAATATCTATCCTCGATTAAAATTAAAGTGCAGATGCCTTGTCAACTCTGAGGAGTAAGATGAAATGTATATTTTCCAGCTAAATGGGTCTACGGTTATTGACACTCAACCTACGAAACTCAGCAGCATAAATCTGCTATTTTACTCTGGTATGCTGTGAGAGCCTTCTCCGGTTGAGCTGAACTATTCGTGCTACAAATATATAGCTGCAGCATGGCTCTTCCTCGTAAGATTGTTTGGGTAATTTACGTCAGGCGTAAACATAAAGTTATACTGCCATCTGTTTGCATAAGATTTTTCTGGAATTTTCTGGATCTTTCTCTTTTTATAAGTTGATTTTTAACATATTATTTCGAAGAAAGAAAGAACCAATTGAAGCTCTCGTCGTGAAATAGGTTAATGGATTCTTTTACACCACCACACACGGCAACGAACTTATAATTTAGTCCTTCACAGTTTAGCTAACAACTTAAACTTCTTAATATTAAGTTGTAAAGTTAGAACAAATTTCTGGCTAACTGAGGAAAATTTATAGATATTCTAGCAACGGCGAAGCACGTGACTGTTCAAAATCAATCAATCTTTATTTTTCAACCAAGTGTACATAAATGGTCTTTTAATAATAACAATTTGATCCTTAATTTTCACGCATCGTGAAACTGGAGAGAAATATCTCAAAACTTAATTTCGTGCCACGCGATTACTGTGATAAATTGTGGAACTTCAGCGAAAGTATTGTAGTTTTTTTAATTACTGTTACTGTGGAAGGTCTATGTTCAGTGGTGGACTTGTAAAGCATTATTTTTTATAAGCGAAACAAGCACATAGTCCACCTGATGGTAAGTGGGTACTGGGTTCGCAGACATCATTTATCCTATTAAGAATCAAAATGCAGATGCGTTGTCACCCCTGAGGACTAAGATGGAATGCCTCGTTTCCAGTAAAAGGGTCTCCGGTTCTCTACACTCACCATACGAAAACAGCATTAAGCTGCTATTTTACGCTGGTATTCTGTGAGCGTGGTCCACCCGGCCGAGCGACCCATTCGTGCTACAACTATAATATAGTTGCAGCGTGGCTCTACCACGTAAAAAAAACTCGAGAAAACCTTGCTCACCCATCGGTTGTCGGTTCTTTGAGCTATATTGACGGCTCATTGCCACTCAGCTTACTATTTCGTTGGGCTATGTCGGTTAGAGTAACCTTTTTAAAAAGTTTAGATTAGAGTAACGTAGTAAAATAAAGTTTCTACTGCGGATATCGTCATTTATAAGTCTATTACTCAGAGAAACCTCGAACATAGTCCTATCTAATGATTTCTTATATTTACGCGAACACTACACATTTAAATAAAACTAGTTTTACGGATTTTATCGCGTATATTAACTTATTTTATATTCCTGACGTTTCGAGTACTTTACAGCACCCATGGTCGCGGGGACTGAGGTATGACGTCCCAATGTCATAGTTAACCACGGTTACCTCAGATTAAAATTATTAATTTTTGTTCCGATCTACGCAGTATGAACTTACAGTATCTTGAAGTCTTGCAGTTGTATGCTTGGGTTGGGATTTAATTTTATTAATTATAGGATCCCAAGCAGATGGGCACCAACCATCTTCTCTATTGAAATTAGGATGTTTTTTGATTTCAATAGCCTCGCGAATCATCCTTGGAAGGAATCGGTGTTCTTTAGCGAGGATTTGTGGTCTATCAAATCTAATGTAGTGACGGGGGCGATCCTGTTCAGTGTACAGTGCAGTCTGTGAACATGGGCTGCAGTAGTCACATACCATCAGGTGTACCTAAGTGTTAGTTTGTTTGTCACTTCAGTTTTATAAAAAGTTTATAATTTCACTTAGCTCCATTCATCCATTACAACCCATAAAGTCCACTGCTTCCCCATAGATTGCCTCATAGGGAAGATTTTGACAGATGTCACGATTGGCAGGCGGGTTGGCAATCGCAATTTTTTATTATTTTGAGCTGTTAGCAGGAAAATATTGCTGCCCTTCTGTTTTAGTTTCCTTCTGTCGCCTCTTACGACACCCACGGGAGAATAGGGGTAGTGGATATTCTTACACTACACGTTATTTATGTTTTGGAGAATAAGTTTGAGGATTTGAATATTGCAACACGTGAAACTACTTTTCAAAGACCAGTCTTAAGAAGACTGGCTTTAAGACCAATAAGGACACGCCTTTTTCTCTCTGAGATCTAACTGCCAAAGGATCGCGATTATACTAAAAACTGTCGTATTTTGAAACCGTGGATAACACCCGGAATTTTACGATGCATAAGAAACCGTAATAAATTACAAGAAAAAGCGCGAAGTGACCCTTCTAACGAATTTAGTAACTTACCAACGATATAGGAACTATTGTAACAACCTTCTTAAGAAATTAAAAGGAATTATAGCGACTTACTAGCTAAATCAGTAAAAATAAAAACAATTGTGGAAAAATATAAAATATCAAAACTAATAACTTGAATAAATAGTTACTTCTTATTATTGAAATATATTGCATCTGCGAATTCGTTAATAACTACTTTGCTAATATGGGTAAGCAGCTTGGAACAAGTAAATCCTGAAGTAAATAACATGAATACCTGTCTACAAAACTTACTATCTCATAAAATTCCTTCGGTCTTATACACGCTAATCACGATGAAGTCAATAGTATCTTGATAAATATTTTGTCGGCAAGTGCTCCGCGATGAGATAATATCCCAACTACTTTTCTAAAATACGCAAAACCTGAAATAATTCTCGCGAATCTTTGCTTTGATAAAGGAATAATTCCGGCTCTATTAATGCAATCTATTATCACCCTTGTTTACAAGGCTGGCGATAAAGACAATGTGAGCAACTAAAGGCCTATATCTGTACTACCAGCGATCTCCAAAATACTCGAAAACCTATTAAACTCTAGAATAATCGCGTACTTAAACAGATATGATATACTATCTACTTCTCAGTTTTGATTTAGACAAGGAACATCAACCGAAGACACGGTTTGTGCACTAAGTTCGCTGGTAGTTAAAGAAGTGGATAACCATAATAAATGTATGGCAGCATTCTTAGATTTACAAAAGGCGTTTGATACTGTTTCTCTTCCTATTCTTATACACAAACTGGAACGGATCGGTATTAGAGGAGCCCCACTTCGACTGTTTAGTGAATATATGACAGATAGGAAGCAGATGGTCAAATTGGGAGATTATATCAGTGAGAGCACAAACGTGTCTTTCAGTGTCCCTCAGGGAAGTGTTATTGTGTTATTGTGTTTAAGTGTTAATTTAAATATATTAAAAAAGTGTGGGTATATTTAAATGATCTGTGTAACATAGCAATCAAGAACGCTAAAATATTCTCCTACGCAGATGACACTGCCGTTGTTTTCACTGGGAATTCCTGGAAAAAAGGTAAAGAGAACGCAGAAAAGGGCCTGGAGCAAATAGGAAAATGGCTGTGTTGTAATCTTCTTACCAAAGACTCTGCAAAAGTAGTTATGTTTGTTTTAGCATTAACAACAACACTCAACCTGACCATTTTGAGGTAAAGATACATACTCGTAAATGTAACACTACAACAGATGAATAAAATTGCCACTGTCCTACTGTTCATAAAGTAGAAGAAGTAAAATACTTGGGTGTATATATTATATGACCAAAGACTCTCTTGGTACACACACATCTTGAATACCTCACGCAAAGAATAAAAAAAAACTTACATGGATTCTAAAGATAATGCCACATGTAGTGCCAAGAGCAGATACAAAGCCACGAGATATGAATAGAAGTCTTCTCAGGTATTTACATATCTGGTACAGTCAATACTTATATACTGCATACCTATATGGGGTGGAGCCGCTAAGACACGCTTCCTTGAGCTCGAACGAGCTCAGCGCAGCCTCCTAAAGGTTATGTTTTCAAAGAGCGAAGGTTCTCGACTGAGAAACTATACCAAAGTAGTCATAATGTCCGAGTGTATGCGCAAGCATAAACGCATTCTCATATTCCGATGGGACGGTAAACGGCATGGCTGGATTAGGCGCAGGGCCTACGGCTTTACGTGCCTTCCGAGACACGAGGTTGCTACTGAGAATTTCTTGACAGAAAAACCCAATAACTGGTTTTGGCCCGATCCGAGATTTCAACCCGAAACCTCATAATCAGCAACCGCATTTACGACTACTAGATCAACGAGGCAGTCACTGTAAATATTATTGTATATTAAATTGGCTAGTAATGTGATAATTAACTCTGAAAAAACATAACCGAGCATAGGTTACGTACATGATCGGTTACCGAGGGGTACTGATCGCAGAAATATACTCTTAATGAATGTTGACTTGTTTTGTGTCCGTTAGCAGAAATTACTTCTTACACATCTCTGTGGACCTGAATCGGCATTTCCTACGGAAGTTAACAAAAAGCCTAATGCAGTTCTGTTTTATTTCGTAATATTCTGATTCTCGTTTTCCATAATATTTGAAGAGGATTTTAAACGACTAAAAAAAAGAAGGGCGTTTTTAATTGGATTCTATCTTGTGTTTATGTTACTACGCACTTCGCTTCGCTTCGATTCTTTTATTGAATTGGCTTTACTAGGTGGGATATTTGATTTGCGGAAAAAACCTAAGAGTAGAAAATTAGGAAATTTAGTTGTCACTTTGAGCATATTTAGTTTATTTCACTCAAAGGGTCAAATACTTAAATCTTTAAAAGAGTAAAAACGATATTTCATCAGATGGTAGCTGTACACAAATTAATGCCACGCTGCATCTATGGTTGTAACACAAGTGGGTCGAATTGACCAAGGAAGGACCACGCTCTCACAGAATACCAGTAAAATAACAGCTAAATTATGTCATACAGTGAGTGACGAGAACCGGAGGCTTATGTTACTGGAAACGAGACGTTCCATCTTAGTTCTCAGAAAGGGAAGTAAGGCATAAATTTTAGACAGTTTTGTCATGCAGTCTTTTTATTTTATAACCGTCCGAGTCCGTGACTATCCATGAAAGATGGCGTTCACTGAGCCCGTGTTGACCGTGTAGAGGTCAGTTTCTGACAAACGTTACGTAGTCTACAGAATATCGTTCTTCTAAAGCACGATATCAACTACTATCTAATATTAACTTTAATAAGATATAATATTTGGAATACTGAGACTCCTATTCAAAGTAAGATTCAATTTTTATTCTAAAAAGCTTAGTCATTAGCCCGTAAAAATTCACCGCTGGATGTAGCCACTCCCTTTGTTGGGAGGATTTGTCTAATCGTCACATTTGGCAGGCGGATTGATGTTCTCCAGACGTCTCATCTTCCTCGCTTTTCCAAATCGCCAAGGTGGGTATATTACGCCAGCATAGAGATGGTTCTACCGCAATCTATTGAAAGTCATAACATGTTACAATACACAATAAAACGATAATTCAGCAGAACGAACTAGCGCTCGGCTAACAACATGAGTGAAAATAGAATGAAAAATTGGAGCATTTTTTGAATAAAGCGCAAACAAAAGCATGGATTTTAGAAATAACACTAAGCGAAAGTTAAATGTGACACGTATTCAAGATGTAAATAATATGAAGTAAAAATGTCCTTCGTCTTCAGGATTCCGTACCGGCGGGCGGGGTGATGATTGTACTACATCTCACACCTTGAACACTCTTGTCCATCACCTGTCTCGTCGGAATTTTACGTCTATTGGTTTGTTTTTAGAAGAAGGATGACAAACGAGCACACAGTCCAATTGATGGTACCTACTTAGATGCTGTGGCCCATAGACATCTACATCTATACTCGATTAACAATAAAAATGCAGATGCGTTGTCACTTCTGAGGACTAAGATGGAATGTCGCGTTGCCAGTGAAAAGGGATTCCGGTTCTCTACACTCACCATATCAAACACAGCAGCATTAAACTGCTATTTTACGCTGGTTGTCGAGCCAACTTATTCGTGGTACAACCATAATATAGTTGCAGCGTGGCTCTACCACGTCAATAACGTCTGTGTGTGCAGGTACATAATTTTATTATTCAAATAAATTCTAAACTTTAAAAAAATATTACAATATGCCACCAAAAGGAAGTTGTTATACCAAACTTAAGACTATTACAATTTTTGAAGCGACTGTAATATATATTCTGCTTATCTTTACTTTTCTACGCGTATGATTCTCGTGCCTTTGCAAAAATATTGTGAAACGATTTTCAATTTGCTCGCACGCCAGCAGCAGCGGTGTCGCTACACGTCACTTGCTTTACAAAGAACTTCAATTTCCTTATGCTTTGCCTAGTATGATGTTAATATACTTTTATTCTTAAAAATTATTTCTTATACGAGTATTAACAATAGACCTATATACATACATATAAATAAAATTAGAGTGTCTGTCTGTTATATCTAAATAATTGGGAGAGGGTCAGCAGCATCTTGCTAATAAGATCTAGAAAATAAAAACTGTGGTCGCCAAGTGTGGAAAATTGCCCCATAAGGCAATCTATGGAGGAAGCCTGTGTTGAATTTTGATAGACTGAAATGAATGAATGAATAAACAAATGACCTGTTTCGTGCGGGAATCAAACCTACATACGTCTCTTAGCGCCGCATCGCCATCGCTTAAGAACGAGGTTACAGAGCCGTGAAAAACTCTTTCCTTGCCTCTATGCCAATTATCTTAACAATAGTTTGATAAGAGTTTGCGGGAAATTGGAAGGAATATATTCAGAGAGAAAGTGGTAGTAAAAAATGGATGGGGGAAAACCTTTTAAGGTTGATTGATGCAACGTTTGTAAAATAGTCCTGAAAGATCTATCGCAATATTTCAAGTCGACATTATCTCGGAGCCTTTCGTTGTCATGAATACGTAACGTAACAAATGATTATTACTCTGCAATACGATTATGTTTATAAAGCTCTGTTTAGACTACGATATAATATATTGAATATAGCATATATTATATAATCACGTTCACACTATGCTATACATCATTGCTGGTCGAATGAGGAAGCTCAAGGTCGCTTAGCGAGCTATGGAGAGGGCTATGCTCGGAGTTTCTCCGTGTGATAAACTTCGAAATGAGGATATCTGCAGTAGAACCAGAGTGACTGACATAGCCCAACGGATTAGTAAGTTGAAGTGGCAATGGGCCGGCCATATAGCTCGAAGAACCGACAACCGATGTTGAAAAAAGGTTTTTGAGTGGCAGCCTCGTACCTGTGGGCCAATTAAAGGGCGACCCCTCACTATATGGAGTGACAACCTGGTAAGACATGCAGGAATTTGACGGGTGCAGGTGGCTCAGGACCGTGCTTCGTGGCATTCCTTGGGGGAGGCCTTTGTTCAGCAGTGGACTTGTGAAGGGCTGTAATGATAGTGACACTATGCTATACTTGAAAAAACAGGCATTACTTTTGCAGATCAATTATATTAAAGATGTTAAAAATGAATTAGCTAAGAGCCACGTGATAATATAAAATGTTGTCTTACCTAGTTGGAAAACCACCTCCTGCCCTCCCTCAATTGCGTGCACTATCCCCGTCACCACCAAACTGGGAAAGACATACCACCGTCGATAATACAACACGTATTTCGCCTCTAGCCGAGGCATCCTCATGTGAAATAGACTCTGCGGTTGCAATTAATTTTAACATCTTTGCTATGCTATACTATATAGCATTGGATTGCTTGTTTATGGATAAGTCTGTTACAAGCTTTTATTAACTTGAAATATGTCTACATGTAGGCGAAAGAGGATCATCCTCACATGCACTCATGATGGATGGCGCAAATATGCGTGCGTTACAACATAAAATACAAGAAAATATAATAAGCAGATCGTTAGCAAATTGTCGCAAATATATGGTACGCGTCCCGATGTTGTTTTTTTTTAAAAATCCTATAAACGACAACAGTTGCCACGTTACCACAGATTTTGACTATTACGTTAAGCCTTACCAAAATAATTAATTATAAAACATAAAGATTACCGTTATATTTTAAAAACCTGGTACAGTCGATTATTTGCTAGCAAGTTTCCGAAAATATTGCTTCAAACAGAGATATATATAATCTGTACTTTGCAATATTATGTATATTAAAAGCAATATGTTACTATTTTAGTCTCAAGTTTTATTATAAAATTGGAATTAGTCACAGGCTTAAGCTACAGTTTTATCAATGCATTCAAAATATATTGCAAACTAACATATAAAGTATAGAATTTGACAGCAAATGTAAAATTTTGAAGACTGGCATGCGAACTAAGTAATTTCTTTTGTTAAAAGTTTTCTCTAAACCATACTTTTCGAGAGACTTATTTATTATTATTTATTTAGATAGATAAACCATCGACAATATCAATATGCACATTACAAATAAAAAAATTTAGACAAAGATATGTCTTTACAGGTGTATACATCATTATAAGAAAAACTAAACAACATACATATAAACTCTAAACAAACACAACAAACAGAAATCAAACTAATTGGTAAAGCACAACATCCAGTAAAATTATTGAATAATAGTTTAGAATCATTAATCGGCAAGGTTGAGAATAATAAGTCTTACATTTTCTTTTTATATATACGTTCGGGGTCGCTAAAGATTTCGATGTCATGATTGTTTAAGCTGTTGTAAGTTCGCATACATCTATTTATGGAAAACTCACCAAGATTGGTTCTACTGAAGGAATATTTAATAAATTAGTAATTGGGTGTCTAGGAATATGATGAGAGATTTTAGGGGCTGCTGCAATAGACTTGGTAAAATTAACTTACCGTGTAGAAGTTTATGTAGCGTCATTAGGTCTAAAAGTTTTGGTCGGTCTGCAGTGAACTCATTCCAAGATGAGAAAGTCTAAATTTATTATCAGTATAGTATGGACAGTTTTGAATTTATATGCGATGATCGAGGTGAAGTTTTTGGAATTTTTCCTTATCGCACGGTACGAATTTGACGGATGTTTTCTATTATGCGAGCGATAAGGAATAATATCCATCTCCCTCGCACTTTTTCTTATCTTTCCATGAAAGAAATATTAATTCATTTATTTGTATTTTTTAATCAATAATATAATACGTTTATCAATAATTATATACTGCTAAAGGAACTTTGTTCTAACCGAGTGTTTCAATACACTCACGCATGTTTTTTTGAATACGCTCGATTTTATCAGTGTGTATTTTATAAAGATTATATCACTGTGGCATACTAAACTACTGCTGAATCAATGCATTGTAGATAGTTATCAGAGTCTGAGTTTTTTTTGAAAACATTACATGCACGTATGACAAAACCTATCATTTTCCATGAACGCGTTACCACGTTGTCTATATGTTCAATAAAGCTAAGTTTGTTATCAAGAACTACCCCAAGATCACGGGTGGATTAAGATTCACTCAATATGTCTTTATTAATGGAGTAACAAGAAGCAATGGTAGATTTATTCTTTGTGAATTTAATATAGGTACACTTACGAGGATAAAGTTTAATTTTGTTACTTTTGCACCATACATGGATAGCATCAAGGTAATTTTGAAAAGATAGAACAACATCCTGATTTTTAATAGACTTGAACAATTTCAAATCGTCGGCGAAAATGGAACAGTGGCTGTTCTTAATGTTATTTATTATGTCATTAATAAAACTAAAAAAAGAATAGGACCAATATGTGAACCTTGGGGTACGCCTAACTGAGCCACATAATCATTAGACCTTTATCCATGCAATACGACACTTTGTAATCTATTTTCAAGATAAGAACTTAGCCAACGAAGTAAATTCCCATGTACACCGTATGAATTTAATTTTGATATAAGTAATTGATGGTCCACGATATCAAATACACTAGAAAAATCTGTGTATATGGAATCCACCTGCATTTGACCATCCATTGCACTTGCAACTTTCGTGACATAATCCATCAAATTGCTAACAGTAGATTTATCTTTTTAACAAGCCGTGCTGTGCCTGTACAATATTTTAAAGATTTGTTAAAATTGGATAAACTAAGCATTCAAATATCTTTGGAAATAAACTTATAATCGAAACCGGTCTATAATTTTTAACATTATCTTTATCTCCTTTCTTGTAAATGGGTATAACATTTGAACGTTTTCAGTTAGTTGGAAAAGAACCAGTTAATAAAGATTTACTAAAAATTAGTTTAAGAGGAAGAGTTAAATATTTTAATGTCATTTTTATAAAAAGAGGAGGAATGCCGTCATGGCCCGCTCCTTTGTAAATATCTAGTGACTATCTAATAACTTTGTGGATATACATCGAACAATACAAGAGCTGAAGTACACAGTTTGGGAGAACACAGATGAAAAAATGTTGAGCAAAAGATTACATATACTCTTACAATCTCTCGAGAATATACACAAGATTATATATTCTCGAGAGTTGTTCCATAAGGTTAAGTCTATCTGAGATATCTAACACTTGACTGGATAGCATTAATTTTTCTTTAGTAAGGTTAATTGATCCTGTAAGTATTTTATGTCAGAATTCACCCGTCATATTGAAAGCTAAGATTTCACACAAGAAATTCCACCGATTTCTTGTAAGTAGCCAATTCGCTTTTAATTTCATTGAACTCTTTCGAAAAGAACATCTTGACTCTTTCTCTGGGATTAGCGGTTTGCGTCGAAATACATTACATTCTTCAGAGTCGTCGGTTACCTGATCAGACGTAGATGAAAGCGAATCCATACGACAGCCTTGTACAGGGGTGTTAGTATCGAACTTTTTGTTTACTTTTACATGTAGGGCATTTCAATTGTCTTCATTTTCCTTATCCATTAGACAAAAATCTTGTATGAGTAATTTACGCATTCAATATCATAGGTGTCATGCATAAACAGCAATACAAAAATTCGTGATTTGTGATTTTTCGAACAGCCTGCACAACATTTCGCTTTCAGGCATTTTATTTAAACTGCATGCAAGACAAGCCAAGCAAAGTCACCGAACAAAAGTTAGCTTCAGTGTGCAACAATGTTGTGTTGCCAGCCGTTACTCAAACCTGCTTACAAGCCGCATCTAAGGAAGAATGTTGTGAGAAGAAGGTCGCAAGTGCAGTGCAAACTGCGTCGCTTACGCGTTTTTGTCAAACACTTTGGACGATATTGAAATTTGAATGATCGTTTTTGTACCGAATTGTTATTGTTAGAATTTAAACTAATTTACACCAATTATATCACCAGGTACACTATATACAGCAACAAATAAACACTTAAGTTCAGCACTATAAAGTAATTAGCACTTTTACTGTAATTTAACTATGGATTTGAATATTTTTTGCGAGAGCACAAGCGTTGACATGTTGTTCTGTTGACGTCGTCGTAACTTTTGATTACGTTTTGTAATAAGACAGTTTATGTCTCTAGCTGTATTATTTATATCAATACATTTGTACGCTACGCGTTACGCTTTGCTAGAGTAAAACCTTTACTCTCGATCCAACCAGTATTTTATAGACGTGCCTACACGGCCAATCCTGACATACGACCGTCCTCGGGCGTGTATCTTCATGAATTTCTGTAACAAACACTATTAGTAACCACTTCTTCTGCTCGTCTATCACAGCATGAATAAAATTTACTGTCCCTATTTTGAACATTTACACATATTGGCAGGGCAATTTCGTTTGACCTCATGCAAACTAACTAGCTAAGGCGTTAACGTGGACCGGACAACTGGCTCTCTACCCGTCATCTCATTTGACTACACCTAACTCAATGAGCGACAGCGTCGTCGCCTACCAGTCGTCATCTCCTTATGACACATGGACTGGTCAACTGGCTCTTTCCACTAGCACACACAGCTCTTTATACAACTTACGACACTATTAGCATCGATAGAAGAATATACACTTTAACAACACATACCCTCTTATAAATATACTAACATCCTCAATCATACCATAATCAAAAACGTGCGTCCTTCGACCACGCATGGACCGGACGGCACCTTTTCTATCAAACCATCACACACACTGCAAACTAGTATGTTCTTACGATCAACCGCTAGGTTCTGGCCGGACGATACTGTTATCTGTACTCACAAAACTCCAGTTATCCTCAGGTGAAATACTTATGTCTTAACATTGGATAGTAAACTAAACTGGAATAAACACCACAATCTAACTCTATGTGGATCAAGAACACAGTGGATCCAGGGCAACGACAGCAGACGAACTGGCCAGGAGAGGATCAGCTATGGCCGTTATAGGGCCGGAACCGATGATTCGATCCACGGTAACGGTCGTTCTGCTGGTACGTAATAACTTTACTAAACAACACGCTCAGCTTTGGAAAATCTAATGGACTGTGGAAGCAAGCTAGAGGCCTGCAAAATAACCAAAAGCTTAACCAATACTTAAACAGTAGTTTTAATGAGATTGAACAAGATCAGGATGCAACAAGTGCTATTACAGGACATGGCTCCTTAACAAACATTTATTTACTACTACTAGCTGGTTCCCGACGCGTTGTAGCCACAGAAAAATAATTGTCGCAATATTTTAAATTTGAAGAGTTATGTTGTTAACTAGATTTTACCAGCGGTTTCGCTCGTGTGGGCTTCAATTTAGAACATCATTAAATGCTGTTCCGTGTCAAATTGTAAAATTCGATATCTTTTAGTGTCACCTCAGTGTCTGTGTCTCTATGTCTGTTTGTCAAAGAATATTTTTTAATTTTCAAGGGCTATTGGACGTAGATTATTGATATTTGGCATAGATATATCTCGTCTAGAAACATCTATTATTTTTCTATCGGGCGTGTCTTCCGATATATCCATAAGAAAGGTGAATTGTCTTGGAATAATAATTTATTATTATTATTATTTACATTATACTCTTTACATTCATTTATAATTAAAGTTAATTTAGTATTAACAAAATAATGATGACTTCATGGCCTTCTATCATTTTACGGTATAACATTTATTTCGATATTTGATTCATATCATTGGTACTATTTATATTGATGGCCACCATTAAATAGATGCTGATATTTTTTACGTTCGAGTAGACTTTAAAATTTCATTCAAATTCTGTTGTGTAGTAATGATGAAGACTACACATGGAATAAATCTAATTTTACGGATTTTATCGCGTTTAATTTAAACTTTTATGCAGGTTTATTTTTTCACAACTTTGTATGAAAGTGCCATAAAAACCCGCATAAATGAACATATAGCTGATGTGAGGCATCGATGCTCCGGGAAGTCTGAAGAATGTCAACATGTTCAGTATCATCCCAACCATGGTATCAGATCTGATAGAACAACAAATCCTACATTAAAAATACTTAAAATAATATTTACGGTAGGGTGAAAACAAAAAGTAACATCTCCGAAAATATGAATTAATTAAAAACTGCATAATTGACCCATCAAAACTAGAAAAGTAAAAAAGCAGCCTACATACATGTCAATACTGGGCACAGGCCGCAGAGAGTTTTTGACTAAAAAAGTTCGCTGCGCTTAACCCAACGTTCGAGACGAACGAACGAGGATCATCTCAACTGGGAACCTATAAGCAGGTTTTCATTCACCGCCGAGAACGTGGTAAATCAACACTTCAAATTGGAATTAAAATATATGCTAAAACATATAATAATGCTTATGTTCTATGAAATTTACGTTTGGATCAGTTTGATTACCGTTTTTGACAAGTGAAATAAAATAAACCTTTTTTTAAGTAAAATCTGCTATCTTTGATAATTAAAGTAATTTTCCGCAAGAGCCTGTTCATTTACATATACTCATGTGAGTTATGAAACCAGGACTGTCACAAAAATCTTAATTTCTCTGAAAATATGAAAGCTATCTTAAATGACACACTGATTTATAAGACTCATTAAAGGTAAAAAAGTAAAGTAGCAGCTTACATACGTCTCACTACTGTGAACAGGGCTCCTCATTACCTATAGTATTTTGTGGGCAGAAAATAGTAGGTATGCCGCTATGCTTCAATGCGTATTATCGGTTTTCACATTTCTACGACTTATTAACAACTCAGACATCTAGGTTTCACCACGAAGTTATTCTTCACCTACACCGGATATACACCACACAGTCAGCACGTAAAACTTCCCATAACAGATTTATTTTTCCTCAAAAGATCACGTTACACGTTTTGCTCCCGTGCCATGATGAAATCAAAGGCTCGTATTTATTTAAATAAAATTTATAAAACTGAAAACAGTTTTTGCAAGGTTATTGACCACATCTAGCCAGTAATTAGACATCCAACGATGCCACGAACTATTCCATCAAATAGAGTTTAAAATCTCACAGTGCATTTAATTTTCAATTATTTACATCAGATAACTTGATAACAAATAAGTTGGTGTAATAAAAGTTATGCCGATAGACACCAATATGTTCAACTAAAGAGCTTCTCTAACCTCAGTTTTATGAACACAGTACTGGATACGGTGCACATAAAACACATGTGTTAATGTATAGTGTCCAGTGTAACAGTGTCATTAGTCATTTTGCCAAACGTAGTGATTGCGGTAAATCATCCAAATAATGGTCACCAGTCTGGATATTTTAAGTGCGATAATTTTTGATGCTGCACAAATAAGTATTCTGTAGCATTCTAAAATTTAATTTTATCAGTCAAATTACTTTATTTAGCAGAAAGTAGATGTTAAAACTATAATATCCAGTAATATCAGTGATAGAAGGTTGGGGTGCCACCTCAAAGCTGTGAACATTTATTTATTATACAAATAAATCATAAAGTGATGCTTATTCTGTTAAAAATTCTGTTTCTGTTAAAAATACGCTATCAGCGCCACTAGCGGTGAAAACTATTTGACGATATGACCATAAGATGAAATAACAATGTTGTGTTTAATTATTATTATCGACAAACGATCTCTATTGATTGATTTGGTGAAGCTATATCATGACATGGTAAACATACATTGTTAAATATCATGAAATGACACCATTTCACGAAATGATAGACTACTTTATGATATATGATCAATTCTACGATCTCGACACGACAAATATAAAAATCTCTTTGTTCAAATTATAAAGATAATGAAAATTTTTGAATAATTGCAGGCAGATCAGTTTTAATCAGTTTACATATAGATTAGTAATTGAACTAAAACCATATCAATTTTCATACGTTTGATAGACGACACTATTATCTATTTAAATTATTATGCTTTTAAAATAAAATAACGAAACAACTAAAAAATAATGATTGTATAAATCTAGTTATTTGAACTTATAAATGAAAGTTATGTATATTTTTTAACTTATTAGTAACTGAAGGCAAAATGTACTACTTTTTCCATTTGATGATAGATCGTTGTTTTGATATTTGACGTAGATCGCCGGTGGAATTGAAAATTATTATACAAGGGTTAAAACAAATTTTGAACTTTTTTTATAAATAATAAATATGGTATTTATTTGAAATAACACCCTTCATCCCGCCTATTAACTAACATAATCATAAATAATAGAAAATTAATATCTAAAGGAAGGAAAATATTTAACCTTCTTTTTTCGGATACAAAGTAGCCTATAAGTTACCCGGGATTACTATCTACCTATATACAAAATTTCATGGAAATCTGTCCGTAGTTTTTGCGTGAAACTTGGATACACAGACAGACAGACAGACAGACAAAAATTCTAAAAACCACTAATTTGGCTTCAGTACCCCTTATTTAGTGCCCTAGCCTTATTTTTTCAATAACATATTAGAATTAAAGACACGGCTTTTCTACAGATTTATTATACATATGTATATATTAGGAATGGTAATACTTTCATTAAATTTGAGTGATATATAACTTTCAAATAAATTTGTTGGTGCGATGCGCGACACCTAATATGAGTTAATTGTAGTAGCTGAAGTGACTAGTGAAAAACAAGTAGCTGAATATAGAACATAGTGAATAGTAGCTAGTAGCATAGTAGCTGATAATAGCAGCTAGTAACCAGTGATAGTAATAGGTAGTTGTAAAACATAGTAGCTGATAATAGCAGCTAGTAACAAGTGATAGTAGTAGCATAGTACAACGTAATAGCTGATAATAGCAGCTAGTAAATATTGATAGTAAACAGTGATAAGACGTTATATCCCGAAACTCTTCACCGCTGCATTGGAAGACGTTTTCAAGCTACTGGACTGGAAACGATACGGTATTAACATCAATGGCGATTACATCACTCATCTTCGATTTGCTGACGATATAGTCCTTATGGCGGAATCGCTGGAGGACATACGCACTGTGCTCAATGACCTAAATAGTGTCTCCCAACGGATAGGTCTTAAAATGAACATGGACAAAACAAAGATCATGTTTAATGTCCATGTCAAACCTATGCCGGTAGTTGTTGGGAGCACTAAGCTCGAAGTTGTTGACGAGTATGTTTACCTGGGACAAATAGTCTGACTAGGTAAGTCCAACTGCGATCGAGAGGTCAATCGACGGATTCAACTCGGCTGGGCAGCGTTCGGGAAACTACGACACATCTTCTCGTCAGGTATACCTCAAAACCTGAAAACGAGATTGTACGACCAGTGCCTGTTGCCAGTGATGACTTTTGGATCTGAGACGTGGTCCTTCACTGCTGGCCGTATGAGGACGCTTAAGGTCGCTCAGCGAGCTATGAAGAGGGCTATGCTCGGGGTTTTTCTGCGTGATAAACTTAGAAATGAGGATATCCGCAGTAGAACCAGAGTAACCGACATAGCCCAACGGATTTGTAAGCTGAAGTGGCAATGGGCCGGCCATATAGCTCGAAGAACCGACAACCGATGGGGAAAAAAGGATATCGAGTGGCAGCCTCGTACCGGTAGGCGAAGTGTAGGGCGACCCCCCACTAGATGGAGTGACGACCTGGTAAGACATGCAGGAACTCGATGAATACAGGTGGCTCAGGACCGTGCTTTGTGGCATTCCTTGGGGGAGGCCCATGTTCATCAGTGGACTTGTGAAGGGCTGTAATTATGATGATGAAACAGTGATAATAAAAGCAGATAGCACTAGTAGTAGTAAATTACTACCGAACAATTTGAAGAAATAGTCAACTGAAGAAATCATCTGAAAAATAATATATTGACCAACCAATAGTGAACAACCGATATAGAACAACCGTAGTTGACCCACCGTATTCAACAACCGTGGTCAATAACCAATAGTCAGAAGATTTCCGCCGAACAGTTGAGCAGTTGAACCACTGCCTTGCCATTTGTATTCTACAGTTCGTGCATTTTGATTGGACGTCAGTTCACAGTACCCCAGCCGCACCCACAAAAATAGCAGTAGAAGTATCCACCGGAACCTATAGGTGTAGGACGTGAGCGACTCGCGGAGTATCTTCGACAACATTTTCTCCCGAGTTTCGCCCGTCCGGCACAATTAGACTAGAGATTTCGAGTATTATTTTTTATTTTTATAATTTAATTACTATTAGGTCCTTACATATGAAATCATCGTTTTGTCGTACTGACCAATTTGATCTGAAATATCTCCTCTTTGGTTAGGAATTCCAAATTCAAATTTAAAAATTCATTTAGCTGGTACATTTGAGTTTTGGAAACAGTCATTCATTTGTTTTTCCTCATTATTTTTTTCTTTGGCATCGCTTATTACCGCACAATGGAAAACATGAAATATCGGTATATTTACGACTACGAATTCTACCGTGGCACCAGTGCTGCAGAAACAGCTCGAAGGATTAATGATGTGTACGGCGCTGGTGTCGCAAAATAAAGCACGGTACGTTTTTGGTTTCAACGTTTTCGTTCTGGAAATTTTGACCTTCAGAACCAACCCCGTGGACGGCCCGAGACCAAAGTGGAAAATGAAGAATTAAAGCTATTGTGGAAAAGCGGATCCATCACAAAGCACTTCAGAGATAGCTGCAGGTTTCGAGGTAAGTGATAAAACTGTATTAATCCACTTGATGCAAATCGGGTAAGTAAAAAAACTTGAACGATGGGTACCTCATGAATTTAGTGAATCGAACTTGCAAACACGCGTCGACTGCTGTGTTACTTTGCTCAACCGACGCAATAATGAAGGGATTTTAAATCGAATCATTACTTGTGATGAAAAGTGGATACTGTGCGAAAAAGATTACCATTTTATCCGGAATTTGGCAGTCAAAACCGCCTTCAAAGAGTTGATTGATTCTCGTCCCTATGTTTTTTTAGTAAGGGGATCAATGAACTACCTATGAGATGACAAAAGTGCATAGAGAACAAGGGTGTATAGATTGATTAATTAAATATATTTTACAAATAAAAAAATTACTTTATATTCCTCCCGTACAAAACGCAAATTTCATATGTAAGGACCTAATATTATATCTTGTTTCGTTGGAGTTTATTAAATACTATTTTTTAAATATTTACCTATTAAGATAAAAAAATATAATTGCACTTACGTTCTAAAGGTTCCCGTGTCAACAAATAACTTTAAGCAATTGATCTCAACAATGTGATTCTTAAGATTAAGGTTGTAGATACCTATGTTATAACGATTGTTAATTATTCTTGAAATATTTCTTAATAGAAACTTTTCTATGTAAATCGTCTATTAATAACTTATTTCCTAACATTTCCGCAAACAACACCGCCTTAATCTAACAAAATATCAGTCAACACAGCTCAAGTAATAAAATAAAAGTTAAAATAAAGTAACCATGGTCCCCCCCGTGACCATGACTGCTGTAAAGTACTCGAAACGTCGGGAATATAAAATAAGTTAATATACGTGATAAAATCCGTAAAACTAGTTTTATTTAAATAAATAATTATTTCTTAACCGCTAATTAGGGTATTTATAGCAACAGAAAAATTCCACCGATTTTTTAAAATAGACAGTTTTTTCGTCTCCAGTAAAGTTGGTAAAAATGACTTATGTGGTGTTGTTAGCTCAGGGACGTTTTATTATTTTAAAAAGACTTTATGGTACAAATAATATTTCTGAACATTAATAAAATATAACTAATAATCATGTGTACTTAATTAAAGAATGAATAAAAATAACAAAATAATTTGAAAGCCAGAAAATATAAAATTTTATATTAAGTGTAAATACCTAATAATCATCAACATTTAATAATAATCAACATTTTATAGTAAATTATAATATAATGTAAATATTGAATTAATAAACTTTTAAATACGCTTAGTATTAAAAGTCTTAGTAATAAGACTTTTAATACTAGAGAGTCCTGTACCTATTAAAGTATGAAGAAATGTTTATTGAACTAAAATTTCATATAGGGCACTCCAGGCTCGACCGCCTTCGTGAGTGTATTATTGTATTTTTTGTTTACAGCGGACAGCGGCTCGTGCTTAAAAATATCGATCGCTGTAGAAATACAAAATATTCCAAAAACCAAAGGAGACAGGTTCTTTTTGTATGGAGAATGGGCCCACCACGAATTTTAGAGAAACTTAATGAAATGTATGTCGATTTATTCCTTATAATCTATAGATTACAAAATTAATGAGTTTTATCGCATCTAATGGGAATTCTGAGAAATTAAAAATTAAAATATGAATATCACAATCACCTTAAAACAAACTAAAAGCTATTTTCTACTAGTTTTCACCGATATTATGAGTTAGAATAGTGTATATAGAATAGAAAAGCTTAGTAATTAATAGTAATAAACAAAGTTGTAGTTACATTCAGAATTTATAGGTACTTTAAGATCGTTGGAAAATCCTTTTAGTAGTTCCGGCAAAATATAGTGCCTGTCTGTGCACAAATGTGGTATGGATACTATTTTTTACATGTATTGATTGGTTGTGAGTACACATCCCAAATACCATTTAAGGAATATGTATGATTAAAGCCAAGATGACTAAGGGATAATATGTACATTTAGAATGTTACCTACACACGCGGTTGTGAAAGGATAAAAACACAAATTATAATGCATATAATGCAATGCAAAGTAGTCTATTAATAGTAGAACAGGCACGGTGTTAAAACTTTGTTTGAAAATATATTAACTGATTAGTTATCATACTTCAAACACCATTAAAGCCAAAATGACTAGGTAATGTCATTTTTATCTGTTATTACACACTGATAAATACACTTGATAGATTGACCTGAGTGTGTACTTCAGTGAATGCTACTGGAACTCCTCGAAGAGTAGTACTATGTGTGCCGAGTTTGGCCTCGTTTATTTAGTTATGATGAGACCTTACCTCCGGAATTGATTGAGTGACCTGTAGGTGTACTTCTTTTTTTTCTTTTTTTTTTAAACGTTACCTCCGCACTAGTTTCTCCTGTATCGCTTCTCCTGTACTGTTACATACACAAATTTCACAAAGACAAACATCAGACCCGGAACAATTATTTGTAGGCCATACAAATATTTGTTCCGTTCATCAACCCGCGGCCCTTAGCGTAGCAACTCATTGCCACGCGCCACGGAGCCGTCTTAGGTGAATGCTACTGGATCTCTTCGAAGATAGAACTAGGTGTTACTTTGGCTTCGTTTTATTGGTTATGATGAGACCTACCTCCAAACTTGCTAGAGTGACCTGAAGGTGTGCTTCGGCATATGCTTTGAACTTCTCGAAGAGTAGAACTAGGTGTACCGAGTTTGGCCTTTTTTATTAGTTATGATGAGATCTTCCTCCGGACTTGATGGTGACTTAAAGGTATACTTTCGTGACTGCTTTTGATACTCTTTGACGAAAAGAACTACAATTTACATTTTTTTTAATTTTTCACGATCTTATGAGTCGTGCAATTTTAAATTTTCCAAGCTTTTTTTTTGTAATTGAAATTTCACATAAAATTATCGGAAAATTGGAAATATAGTAATAATTACAATGTTCTTGGTGACAACTTGTGTTCAATTAAATTACTTAAAAATTTACGTATAATCATGTTATACGTAATTTTTTTAATGCGCTGAAGGCATGCACAATTGGATTTATCAATAGTTTATTTATAATCTGTATTGAATAAAAAGTTTCTGTTTCTGGTTTTGCTCCAAATACACTGTAAACATTAGCGTATCTGTGACATGGCTCAAAAATATTATTTTCTAAAAATCACTCAATGCACCTAAAGAAGTTTTCACTTTAAAATTAATTTACTAATAAATTGTACCGTTAGGTTTGTTCAGAAGGTAGGTTCTTAAAACGGTCAAGATAATTTTATTTATCTTATTTCTGCACACGTACAATAGTTGAGCTCAAGAAATCGGGTCACTGGCTTGACGTAGGGAGGCGAAGTCCAGGCGCTGTTCTTTCAGGGTCATAGACAGCCAGCGGAAGGATCCGATGATACACAGGTCCGACGGTGATGATGTTAATATTCTATTTTAATAATCACAGCTAGGTTGGTGTGAGCTTAGTCATGTAATTTTAACTTTTTTTAAAAAGAATAAGGGTGTCATACGCGCACATTCCATCTGATGGTAAGTGGATGATTAACCTAAATCAAACTACACGCTTTGGCACACCTTGTTCCTAGTAACTAGGTTGTCACATTCTCGTCACACTCTATACGAAAATAGCAGCATTACGCTGCTGTTTTACGCTGGTTTGTGAGAGCGTGGATCATACCTCGGTCGAGCTGACTTTTCTTTAGTTGCATCTATATTATGTGGTGGTTGCATCGATGTGATATTGGTTGTCTTCTGGCGGTCATTTGGAGAAATCAATCCTGTCTCTGCGTAGTAACACGATATCTACCCGTGTGCCGGTCAGTCACACTCCCAGTACTTTCGATAACGTGACCACAACCTTGATATCACATTTTGGCTGGTGTGTAGGGCCTCAGCAACGACGCGTTGAATAGCACCATTTTCTAACATGCCCACGGCTCGTAACATTTCATCTCGACTCAAATGACGACGTGACATGTATCTTAAAGCTCACACGGCACGTTAAATTAAAAAAGAAAAGCAAATTAATCCCTTTTCATTCATTAATATCAGTAGAACAATTTTAATTTTCCTTGACGTAACGAATTACTAACAATTTTGCCGCCGTATTTTTTAAATTTACATTTTTAAATTTTGAAAATAGAATAAAAGAGGTTTCAATCTGTATATAAACTTTTTATGGAAACTAAAAGATTTTAAACTATAAAGTCGAAAGTAATTTAGGATTAAGGTATCCCTAGATTCTGTTGATGTGTATATATCTAACTAAAAGGCTCATTCCTTTACAAGATATATTCTCCACTAAAATATTCGTTACTGTTCAAAAATAAAGTTCATTTTACTTTGTACAAAATATATTGGGGTACTTTTAACAAATTATATACTTTGTATAAAATATATAATCTATTCCAAGCCTCAGAAACCGCCAATTGTAACGTTAGTGGTAAGCTTCAATTTCGCATATTAATTTTGAACCGCCACATATTATGGAAACAACTTCATGGGCTTCCATTTTAAAGAGTTATGTAAAAACAGATTTTCTTTTTTGTACCAGAATAACCTTGAAATCAACAATGGTGTATTTAAGACATATTCAACCATAGTCGAAAACAAATACCATTTACCATGACGCCTATCAAAAGTCCACTGCAGAATATAGTCTTCCCCCATAGATTACTTCACAAGGGGATATTTGTCATAGTTGCCAAGCTTGGCAAGCGGATTGAAAGCCGCAGTTTCTTATTAGTCTGTTTTATTTTCCGTTTTTTTTTTGTATGTATGTTACGCGATTTTTACGTCAATTTTGAAATGAAAATTGGTTTTCAGTAATTAATAAAGGAATAATTCGAGATGTTTGCAAAACAAGAAAGGAAATTTTTAATCGTAAATTGAATTACAGCATACTAATGCTATCTCTTGCAAATTTAATAATTAAATGAAGATGTTTTTTGAGTCGGCACGGTGCGGTGTCGCTAATTGAATTCACATGCTTTACTTGTTGTAAGGGCTTCTATATTGCCTTTCCATTTTATTAATGAAAAACATTTCAAGTTACAGGACTGGGGAGTGTACGGTTTTTATAATAATATGCTGCAAGTTATTCTATATTGGTATTTTGGTGGTGATGATACCTGTTACCTTCTTTGTGTTAAACTAGCTGAGCCGAGGTTTGTGGTTCCTGCATTTGCTGAAGACTAAGAGTATTGTCAAAGAACTTTCTTTACCGATGCGCGTAATAAAATTTCATCCATTTATACCACCTATAAAAGTCCACTGATGAATAAAGGCCTCCTAGGGAGGATTTTGCAATAGTTGCCACGCTTGGCAGGCGGGTTGGCAGATTTTATTTTATTCAGCTGTTATCAGGAAGATAGTGCTATTTCCTGTTTCAGTTTCCCTCTGCCGCCACTTACGACACCCACGGGACGATATGGGATAGTGGGTATTCTTACACCGCCACTAAACGGTTGAAATAAAAATTTATTTAAATGAAATTAATTTTTTTTTGTAGTCGAGTTTTCTGAAGTATTATCTATACGTTTGAATACTGATTCTGATAACCCACTTAGCGGGAACCACAGAGTTTTTGTTACACGTTGTGTACTACCTCGTATTTTCGGCGACGGGGAATAGCGTCAATGTCGCCTGAGTTAAAGTTTAATAAATAATACTAATCACTGTAATAATACATACAGAGAAAAACTGAAACAAGAGATGGACAGCGGCATCTTTCTGGAAACAACTCACAATTTTTAAAAAAAAAACTGCCTGCCAAGCGTGGCATCTGTGGCAAAATCCAAAATAAGATAATACGTGGGGAAGGCCTATATTTAGCAGTTGTCTTTAGTTGTAGGTAATGGATGGAAATATAATATTATAAATTAATTAAAATATCTGATCCACTTGCACAAGCATGTGATATGAAAGTTAGTTAAGTGTTCAAATTAACGTTATTTTACCGCCAATTAATGTAATATATAAATGTTCTTTATGGTTAATAAATAAAATAAAATATTAAAATGAAATAAGAAAATATGCAGGATCACACTTACCATCAGGTGAGCTGCATGCCTTGCCCCTCTTTATAAAAAAGTTGGTTGCAGTTATCCAAAGCAGCAGTAGCCATTAACATCAGGTGGACTGCAAATTCACTGGAGTAAATAAAACCTGTATAGGGTTTTAATAAAACGCTAGATATGAGAATGTAAAAAATATTAAATTTTATTGTAAAGTATGCAAATTATACTAAATTAGTAAGTTGAAAACGAATGTACGGACATTCTAGGCCTAATTGAAACGAGGACGTGGCGCCGTAATGTTGTTAGGGTTATAATTTAATTGCAAGAGTCGCGAGCTCGCGAGTGACGTTGAAATTTTATTTTTGACGGATTTTTATTTCAGTTTTTATGTGATTCGTTTAAATTGTAAACTATTTTTATTAAAATCGACAATTTCCTTCGTAAATCTCTGAACGGACGTGAACTCTTCTCTTAACTATTTGAGCCTTCTTTGATGTTTTTATTTTTAGATCATAGATTATTGACCGTGTAGTAGCGATGTAAGAATATCCACTACCACATATCGACCATACCACGAGGCGACTGAGGGAAACAAGCTAAGAGATGGGTCAAACCATGTTTTTTGTTGTAAATTATTTTAGATACATATTATGTATGCGATAGTGCGTGTTTAGGTGCCACTAAAGTGAATTTAGTGTTATGTCTATCTTCGTTGGTATGTGATTTAGTTATTCATTAATTTATTTCGCAATATCTACTTATTATTATCTTAACAGAATTGACCTAATAACATAGAGATAAGAAGTTCGTACAATCAAATCTATCACCGTTACAGCCTATAAAAATCCACTGCTGAATATAGGCTTCCTAAATAGATTGCCACATAGAGGAAACATAGCCATTGTTGCCACGTTTGGCAGGTGGGTTGGCAACCGCAGTAATTTATTATTTTGAGCTGTTAATAGGGAGATGCTGCTGCCCATCTCCTCCTGTCGCCTCTTATGACACCCACGGAACGCAGAAGAGGTAGATTTGCATACAACAATTGAATTCATTCACAGTCCAACTATTGATGAGTGGTTACTGCAGTCTACGGACACCTGCAGTCAAATTTAAACACAGAAAACTACAAATTAATGTATTGCCACTAAGATAATTGTGACTATGATGTAATGCCTCATAGCCTGTTATTTCATTGGCTCCCTATACGCTTCAGTCAGGTAAACAGCAGCTATGCTATTTGGCGGCAAAATAGCTAGGAGTGCGGTACCTACCCATACTGGCTCCTTGAAAGAATAGGCGCCTTACCAGCTCTTAAAACCGTACAACTGAAACTTTTTGCTGACCTGACCTGATTACGCAGCTTTGTAATGTTTACAGCCAAGCGACGTTGCTTTAAATGCGGAACAAGTTGTTAAATATTTGAGGTAGACATAAATCACAATAGCGGAGGGGGATGAAAGACGAATTGAACGAGCGGCTTTGAATAAAAGTATTCACTGAAACTTCAAGTTAATTTGCAAATAGCCCGTAATATTGCCGCATTTTTCGAAAGCCCAATTGTCTATTGGTCCAAATGTCTATGGTTTTGAAACTGTTGTTGTTGGTGGAGATGATGATGATGATAACGATTATAATAAGATGTATAAGTACGTTATTGATAATCATCGATATATATGTACTACGCACTAGATTTGGCATTCCGAACATTCACTATGTTCGAATGAACTGTACTGCAATCCGTACACCTTTCGTGTCATTTAGTGTGGCCACAGACTAATATGATGCTTACGCATAGTGTGGCTTCAATATTCATAGAGTGTGGAGCTGCGCTAATAATACGAGATTTCAAATTAAAGTTTAATTAAACCTGAACGTAAATAATAATTCAGTAGTCAAATGAATAAACAGGTAATAATATTACAATAGAAAAAATAAATTTCTTCATTTAAATACCTACCTAATCTATTATGACAAAAACTGACCGCGCAGGCGCAACGCGCTGATATCAACTGCGCATGCGCGACTCTACTATCTCCCGCGCATGCGCGAAAACAGAGTAGTGCACATTTTTTGTTTGGAATAGCTTCTCTAGTACGTAGTACATATAACTCAATGTTGATAATGTAGATTGATTCAATATTGCAATGATGTAAATGAACTTTTATGAAATGTTGCACAATATTGAAATGCTATTAATACTACTACCGTTTACAATTCCAAATAAGTATTAACTTGTGCTAGGAAAGGAACACAACAAAACTCTTTTTTTTTAAATATGATAAAAAATAATCTGCGTAATAAGATAAAATAATTTGTCTTACTTAGTTTGAAGCGCTACAGACTAGGTAAAACACATTGTTTTATCTTAATACCTTTAATCGAACGGGAGATTTAAAACCAAAAGTTTTAATTTGGAAGTCCATATGTTCAAGAATGACGCGGAATAATCTGCATCGCACGGCCACATTGTGGAATTTACTGTCGCTAGCGATTTTTCCCCATCGATACGACTGGCAAAGCATCTGCATTTCCGCTGGTGCTGTAGATGTTCATGGGCGCCGGTGATCACTGACTTAAAATTGGCGCTTCAGACTTAACAATGTTTATCTATTGTCTCTTATTTTATCATAGAGTTTGTACGTGGTTCAGCAATGCTGTTGTTTTACGGTTCTATCAATAAGTATCTACAAATGGGTCGGCTCGATCGGAGAAGGACCACACTTTCACAGAATACCTGTACCGTACCGTAAACAAGTCTCATGGTTAAAACAGTAATTTAAAAAAACCTGACTGCGTAAAAAAGTTCACTAAAAAAACTAAAATTTCATATTCACAACTAAGATGGATGTAACGACAGAGACACCCAATATGTTAAAATCCATCAAGCCGTTTAGACTACAGAGCGTGCCAAAGAAATAGACATACATACATACTTAAACTCAAAAACATTACCCTCTCTCTAGGGCAGTCAGGTAAATAGTAGTTTTATACTACTCTGTTTCGTAGGTTTAGTGAGCGTAGAGAACTAGAGAGCCTTTTTATTGGAAACGAGGCATCCCATCTTAGTCCTTAGGGGTAACAACGCATCTGCATTTTGATTCTTAAACGAGGATAGATGTAAATGATATTATTATCTATATCTATTAAGCCTGGCGTCGACTACAGCAGAAATGCGTCGAATCGAAGCGAGTCGCATTTATTCCTAGTGCGTCAATCTCTGAAGAATCGAATCGAATTGTTCATTCATCGCAAATTTTTCAACAAAATAGGTCGTTTTTGCGTCATGGACAGCACGGATGAAGAGATGTTTTTATTTCATCGTGATAATGTGGATCTTCATGATTAAATAATTCTAGATATTGTTGTACCAGTGATATCAATAGTTCTTCATTCATTTTTTATTTAAGCAAAAAGATTTTTTACGAAAACGAAATAGAAATTAATAAAAATACGTTGGCGCGCATCCATCCACTTCTCCGCGTCGACTTAGGCGCGCCGAGTTGAATCAAATCGCACCGGCAAAGAAATTCGCCTGTCAAGCAATTCGCGCGGTCGATTCAATTCGGCGCGCCGCGAAACTGCGTGTCCATTAGCGACGAGCCATTTTGACTTGGCTCGGCGAGCCTAGTGGACGCTGAGCCTTATCTTATCCTATAAAAAACGCGAGTGGAATAGACTTAACAAATATTTAGAACTACCGAAAATAATAAATTATTTATTCCGTTTGTATTTGCTGTCAAGCTGAGCGCTCGTAGTATATAAGCTGCTGATCCTCGCGATATATCAATAGGATTATCCGCATCACTCTCTATTCTACTCTGACAGGCGCTGCGAGAGCTCGCTGACTATAATCCATTCGTTCGGGCGTACTATTTTGTGAGATCGCTTGGCAGTTCATTCATGATTAACTAGGCTGGGCTTTAGTCGAGTGAAGTTAACAAATTCAATATTGATATTGTATATAATCAAGAATGCCATGTAGTGGCGGCAAGAAAATTCTCTATCCCATACCTTCCCGATAGAGGGAAAGTTAAACAGAAGGAGTCTTCCTAATAACAACTGGCAAGCGTTGTAACTGTGGATTTACCATAGTTATCTCACTATAAGGCAATCAATGGGCGCTTATGTTCTGCAGTGGACTTTTGATAGGCTGTAATGATGATGATGATTATTGTTGTATTTTAAGTATTTATTGCAAGGTGTACAAAATATTTTAATTCAATGGCTATGGCAACAAGCTTATTGAGATGGTTATTATTATAAATTAATCATATGATAAATATAATATTTTAACAGAGCACCAGATCCAAGACGCACCATCTATTCAGAGTGTTACGCCACTTTAAGATGCGTCTGCTTCAGCAGTTGTCGCTTCTGCGACAGACTTGATCAGGTTCGATATTGTGCGAAGTTGTTGTTAGCTTTGAGAGTCAAATCTGTACAATACTGAATGATTTTTTAGAGATAATGGTTACATCCAAACACAAATTTCATCCGATGGTAAATGGATTTAATCTCACTAATTAATGCAAACTCTTCCTGCCCCACCTCACTCGGAGAACACTTTCATAAATGGAAAGCGGTATTTCCCCAATATAAACGGTTGACGGAAATAGCCATTAGTTTTAAATAACTCTGTGTTTATATTTTTCTTCTTCTTAATCCCGTAAAGGTTTATCTATCACGTTGTAGGTAGGATTTGTCTTATCTGTCACGTTCGATAGTTGGAATAAAGATCGCATGTTTTTATCCAACTTCCAATTTCTAGATGGTAAAACTGTCAAAAAGTCCGTGCGGGTAGGTCAACCTCTTACTTATTTTTGCCGCCAAATAGCAGTGCTTGCACTGATATGTTCCAGTTGAAAGCAATAGAGCTAGTATGATTACAAGCTTTAAGGCATTCCATCTTAATCCTCAATGGTGACGTATCTGTAGCCTTCTTAGTCAAACATTGGCTACAGGTGTCGATGAACTACAGTAGCTCTTACCATTAGGTGGACTGTGAGTTTGTCTGTCACTTCAATTTTTTTTTAAAGTCGTCTCGCATCCTTCGCTGTTATTTATATAGAAAAAGGCTTAAAACGAACAGACATACCACCTGATGATATGTGGATGCTGTGGCCTATAGACATCAATATCTATCCTCGATTAAAAATTAAAGTGCAGATGCCTTGTCAACTCTGAGGAGTAAGATGAAATGTCTATTTTCCAGCAAAATGGGTCACCGGTTCTTGACACTCAACCTACGAAACACAGCAGCATAAATCTGCTATTTTACACTGGTATGCTGTGAGAGCCTTCTCCGGTTGAGCTGAACTATTCGTGCTACAAATATATAGCTGCAGCATGGCTCTTCCTCGTAAGATTGTTTGGGTAATTTACGTCAGGCGTAAACATAAAGTTATACTGCCATCTGTTTGCATAAGATTTTTCTGGAATTTTCTGGATCTTTCTCTTTTTATAAGTTGATTTTTAACATATTATTTCGAAGAAAGAAAGAACCAATTGAAGCTCGTCGTGAAATAGGTTAATGGATTCTTTTACACCGCCACCACACGGCAACGAACTTATAATTTAGTCCTTCACAGTTTAGCTAACAACTTAAACTTCTTAATATTAAGTTGTAAAGTTAGAACAAATTTCTGGCTAACTGAGGAAAATTTATAGATATTCTAGCAACGGCGAAGCACGTGACTGTTCAAAATCAATCAATCTTTATTTTTCAACCAAGTGTACATAAATGGTCTTTTAATAATAACAATTTGATCCTTAATTTTCACGCATCGTGAAACTGGAGAGAAATATCTCAAAACTTAATTTCGTGCCACGCGATTACTGTGATAAATTGTGGAACTTCAGCGAAAGTATTGTAGTTTTTTTAATTACTGTTACTGTGGAAGGTCTATGTTCAGTGGTGGACTTGTAAAGCATTATTTTTTATAAGCGAAACAAGCACATAGTCCACCTGATGGTAAGTGGGTACTGGGTTCGCAGACATCATTTATCCTATTAAGAATCAAAATGCAGATGCGTTGTCACCCCTGAGGACTAAGATGGAATGCCTCGTTTCCAGTAAAAGGGTCTCCGGTTCTCTACACTCACCATACGAAAACAGCATTAAGCTGCTATTTTACGCTGGTATTCTGTGAGCGTGGTCCACCCGGCCGAGCGACCCATTCGTGCTACAACTATAATATAGTTGCAGCGTGGCTCTACCACGTAAAAAAAACTCGAGAAAACCTTGCTCACCCATCGGTTGTCGGTTCTTTGAGCTATATTGACGGCTCATTGCCACTCAGCTTACTATTTCGTTGGGCTATGTCGGTTAGAGTAACCTTTTTAAAAAGTTTAGATTAGAGTAACGTAGTAAAATAAAGTTTCTACTGCGGATATCGTCATTTATATGTCTATTACTCAGAGGAACCTCGAACATAGTCCTATCTAATGATTTCTTATATTTACGCGATACTACTACATTTAAATAAAACTAGTTTTACGGATTTTATCGCGTATATTAACTTATTTTATATTCCTGACGTTTCGAGTACTTTACAGCACCCATGGTCGCGGGGACTGAGGTATGACGTCCCAATGTCATAGTTAACCACGGTTACCTCAGATTAAAATTATTAATTTTTGTTCCGATCTACGCAGTATGAACTTACAGTATCTTGAAGTCTTGCAGTTGTATGCTTGGGTTGGGATTTAATTTTATTAATTATAGGATCCCAAGCAGATGGGCACCAACCATCTTCTCTATTGAAATTAGGATGTTTTTGATTTCAATAGCCTCGCGAATCATCCTTGGAAGGAATCGGTGTTCTTTAGCGAGTTTGTGGTCTATCAAATCTAATGTAGTGACGGGGGCGATCCTGTTCAGTGTACAGTGCAGTCTGTGAACATGGGCTGCAGTAGTCACATACCATCAGGTGTACCTAAGTGTTAGTTTGTTTGTCACTTCAGTTTTATAAAAAGTTTATAATTTCACTTAGCTCCATTCATCCATTACAACCCATAAAGTCCACTGCTTCCCCATAGATTGCCTCATAGGGAAGATTTTGACAGATGTCACGATTGGCAGGCGGGTTGGCAATCGCAATTTTTTATTATTTTGAGCTGTTAGCAGGAAAATATTGCTGACCCTCTGTTTTAGTTTCCTTCTGTCGCCTCTTACGACACCCACGGGAGAATAGGGGTAGTGGATATTCTTACACTACACGTTATTTATGTTTTTGGAGAATAAGTTTGAGGATTTGAATATTGCAACACGTGAAACTACTTTTCAAAGACCAGTCTTAAGAAGACTGGCTTTAAGACCAATAAGGACACGCCTGTTTTTCTCTCTGAGATCTAACTGCCAAAGGATCGCGATTATACTAAAAACTGTCGTATTTTGAAACCGTGGATAACACCCGGAATTTTACGATGCATAAGAAACCGTAATAAATTACAAGAAAAAGCGCGAAGTGACCCTTCTAACGAATTTAGTAACTTACCAACGATATAGGAACTATTGTAACAACCTTCTTAAGAAATTAAAAAGGAATTATAGCGACTTACTAGCTAAATCAGTAAAAAATAAAAAACAATTGTGGAAAAATATAAAAATATCAAAACTAATAACTTGAATAAATAGTTACTTCTTATTATTGAGAAATATATTGCATCTGCGAATTCCGTTAATAACTACTTTGCTAATATAGGTAAGCAGCTTGCTGAACAAGTAAATCCTGAAGTAAATAACATGAATACCTGTCTACAAAACTTACTATCTCAGCCAAATTCCTTCGGTCTTATACACGCTAATCACGATGAAGTCAATAGTATCTTGATAAATATTTTGTCGGCAAGTGCTCCGCGATGAGATAATATCCCAACTACTTTTCTAAAATACGCAAAACCTGAAATAATTCTCGCGAATCTTTGCTTTGATAAAGGAATAATTCCGGCTCTATTAATGCAATCTATTATCACCCTTGTTTACAAGGCTGGCGATAAAGACAATGTGAGCAACTAAAGGCCTATATCTGTACTACCAGCGATCTCCAAAATACTCGAAAACCTATTAAACTCTAGAATAATCGCGTACTTAAACAGATATGATATACTATCTACTTCTCAGTTTTGATTTAGACAAGGAACATCAACCGAAGACACGGTTTGTGCACTAAGTTCGCTGGTAGTTAAAGAAGTGGATAACCATAATAAATGTATGGCAGCATTCTTAGATTTACAAAAGGCGTTTGATACTGTTTCTCTTCCTATTCTTATACACAAACTGGAACGGATCGGTATTAGAGGAGCCCCACTTCGACTGTTTAGTGAATATATGACAGATAGGAAGCAGATGGTCAAATTGGGAGATTATATCAGTGAGAGCACAAACGTGTCTTTCAGTGTCCCTCAGGGAAGTGTTATTGTGTTATTGTGTTTAAGTGTTAATTTAAATATATTAAAAAAGTGTGGGTATATTTAAATGATCTGTGTAACATAGCAATCAAGAACGCTAAAATATTCTCCTACGCAGATGACACTGCCGTTGTTTTCACTGGGAATTCCTGGAAAAAAGGTAAAGAGAACGCAGAAAAGGGCCTGGAGCAAATAGGAAAATGGCTGTGTTGTAATCTTCTTACACCAAACACTGCTAAAAGTAGTTATGTTTGTTTTAGCAATAACAACAACACTCAACCTGACCATTTTGAGGTAAAGATACATACTCGTAAATGTAACACTACAACAGATAGACAAAATTGCCACTGTCCTACTATTCATAAAGTAGAAGAAGTAAAATACTTGGGTGTATTATAACACCAAAGACTCTGTTGGTACACACACATCTTGAACACGTCACGCAAAGAATAAGAAAACTTACATGGATTCTCAGGACATTGCGACATGTAGTGCCAAGAGCAGATACAAAGCCAGAGATATGAATAGAAGTCTTCTCAGGTATTTATCTGGTACAGTCCATACTACTGCATACCTATATGGGGTGGAGCCGCTAAGACACGTTTCCTTGAGCTCGAACAGGCTCAGCGCAGCCTCATAAAGTTATGTTTTTCAAAGAGCGAAGGTTCTACTGAGAACAACCTCCAGTAGTCATAATGTCCGGTGTGTGCGCAAGCATAAACGCATTCTCATATTCCGATGGGACGGTAAACGGCATGGCTGGATTGGGCGCAGGGCCTACGGCTTTACGTGCCTTCCGAGACACGAGGTTGCTACTGACAATTTCTTGACAGAAAAACTCATTAACTGGTTTTGGCCCCAGCCTCAATACAAACCTCATAATCAGCAACCGCATTTACGACCACTACACCAACGAGGCAGTCACTGTAAATATTATTGTAGATTTAATTGGCTAGTAATGTGATAATTAACTCTGAAAAACATAACCGAGCATAGGTTATGTACATGATCGATTACCGAGGGGTACTGGTCGCAGAAATATACTCTTAATGAATATTGACTTGTTTTGTGTCCGTCAACAGAAATTACTTCTTACACATCTTTGTGGACCTGAGTCGGCATTTCCTACGGAAGTTAACAAAAAGCCTAATTCAGTTCTGTTTTATTTATTAATATTCTGATTCTCGTTTTCCATAATATTTGAAGAGGATTTTAAACGACTTAAAGAAAGAAGGGCGTTTTTAATTGGATTCTATCTTGTGTTTATGTTACTACGCACGCGACAACTTCGCTTCGATTCGCTTCTTTTTATTGAATTGGCTTTACTATTGAGGTGGGATATTTGAATTTGCGGGAAAACTTCTACGCCTAAGAGTAGAAAATTAGGGAAATTCTAGTTGTCACTTTGAGCATATTTAGTTTATTTCACTCAAAGGGTCAAATACTTAAATTTTTAAAAGAGTAAAAACGATATTTCATCAGATGGTAGCTGTACACAAATTAATGCCACGCTGCATCTATGGTTGTAACACAAGTGGGTCAATTGACCAGGAAGGACCACACTCTCACAGAATACCAGTAAAATAACAGCTAAATTATGTCATACAGTGAGTGACGAGAACCGGAGGCTTATGTTACTGGAAACGAGACGTTCCATCTTAGTTCTCAGAAAGGGAAGTAAGGCATAAATTTTAGACAGTTTTGTCATGCAGTCTTTTTTATTTTATAACCGTCCGAGTCCGTGACTATCCATGAAAGATGGCGTTCACTATGAGCCCGTGTTGACCGTGTAGAGGCGTCAGTTTCTGACAAACGTTACGTAGTCTACAGAATATCGTTCTTCTAAAAGCACGATATCAACTACTATCTACTATTAACTTTAATAAGATATAATATGTGGAATACTGAGACGCCTATTCAAAGTAAGATTCAATTTTTTATTCTAAAGAAGCTTAGTCATTAGCCCGTAAAAATTCACCGCTGGATGTAGACCACTCCCTTTGTTGGGAGGATTTGTCTTAATCGTCACATTTGGCAGGCGGATTGATGTTCTCCAGACGTCTCGTATCTTCTCTCGCTTTTCCAAATCGCCAAGGTGGGTATATTACGCCAGGCATAGAGATGGTTCTACCACAATCTATTGAAAGTCATAACATGTTACAATACACAATAAAACGATAATTCAGCAGAACGAACTAGCGCTCGGCTAACAACATGAGTGAAAATAGAATGAAAAATTGGAGCATTTTTTGAATAAAGCGCAAACAAAAGCATGGATTTTAGAAATAACACTAAGCGAAAGTTAAATGTGACACGTATTCAAGATGTAAATAATATGAAGTAAAATGTCCTTCGTCTTCAGGATTCCGTACCGGGCGGGGTGATGATTGTACTACATCTCACACCTTGAACACTCTTGTCCATCCTGTCTCGTCGAATTTTACGTCTATTGGTTTGTTTTAGAAGAAGGATGACAAACGAGCACAGTCCAATTGATGGTACCTACTTAGATGCTGTGGCCATAGACATCTACATCTATACTCGATTAACAATAAAAATGCAGATGCGTTGTCACTTCTGAGGACTAAGATGGAATGTCGCGTTGCCAGTGAAAAGGGATTCCGGTTCTCTACACTCACCATATCAAACACAGCAGCATTAAACTGCTATTTTACGCTGGTTGTCAAGCCAACTTATTCGTGGTACAACCATAATATAGTTGCAGCGTGGCTCTACCACGTCAATAACGTCTGTGTGTGCAGGTACATAATTTTATTATTCAAATAAATTCTAAACTTTAAAAAAATATTACAATACGCCACCAAAAGGAAGTTGTTATACTAAACTTAAGACCATTACAATTTTTGAAGCGACTGTAATATATATCCTGCTTATCTTTACTTTTCTGCGTATGATTCTCGTGCCTTTGCAAAAATATTGTGAAACGATTTTCAATTTGCTCGCACGCCAGCAGCAGCGGTGCCGCTACATGTCACTCGCTTTACAAAGAACTTAAATTTCCTTATGCTTTGCCTAGTATGATGTTAATATACTTTTATTCTTAAATTATTTCTTATAGAGTATTAACAATAGACCTATATACATACATATAAATAAAATTAGAGTGTCTGTCTGTTATATCTAAATAATTGGGAGAGGGTCAGCAGCATCTTGCTAATAAGATCTAGAAAATAAAAACTGTGGTCGCCATGTGTGGAAAATTGCCCCATAAGGCAATCTATGGAGGAAGCCTGTGTTGAATTTTGATAGACTGAAATGAATGAATGAATAAACAAATGACCTGTTTCGTGCGGGAATCAAACCTACATACGTCTCTTAGCGCCGCATCGCCATCGCTTAAGAACGAGGTTACAGAGCCGTGAAAAACTCTTTCCTTGCCTCTATGCCAATTATCTTAACAATAGTTTGATAAAAGTTTACGGGAAATTGGAAGGAACATATTCAGAGAGAAAGTGGTAGTAAAAAATGGATGGGAAAAACCTTTTAAGGTTGATTGATGCAACGTTTGTAAAATAGTCCTGAAAGATCTATCGCAATATTTCAAGTCGACATTATCTCGGAGCCTTTCGTTGTCATGAATACGTAACGTAACAAATGATTATTACTCTGCAATACGATTATGTTTATAAAGCTCTGTTTAGACTACGATATAATATATTGAATATAGCATATATTATATAATCACGTTCACACTATGTTATACATCATTGCTGGGTGGGAAGCTCAAGGTCGCAGCGAGAGCTATGGAGGGCTATGCTCAGGTTTCTCCGTGTGATAAACTGAAATGAGGATATCCGCAGTAGAGACCAGGTGACTGACATAGCCCAACGGATTAGTAAGTTGAAGTGGCAATGGGCCGGCTATATAGCTCGAAGAACCGACAACCGATGATGAAAAAAGGTTTTTGAGTGGCAGCCTCGTACCTGTAGGCCAATTAAAGGGCGACCCCTCACTATATGGAGTGACAACCTGGTAAGACATGCAGGAATTTGACGGGTGCAGGTGGCTCAGGACCGTGCTTCGTGGCATTCCTTGGGGGAGGCCTTTGTTCAGCAGTGGACTTGTGAAGGGCTGTAATGATAGTGACACTATGCTATACTTGAAAAAAACAGGCATTACTTTGCGGAAATCAATTATATTAAAGATGTTAAAAATGAATTAGCTAAGAGCCACGTGATAATATAAAATGTTGTCTTACCTAGTTGGGAAACCACCTCCTGCCCTCCCTCAATTGCGTGCACTATCCCCGTCACCACTAAACTGGGAAAGACATACCACCGTCGATAATACAACACGTATTTCGCCTCTAGCCGAGGCATCCTCATGTGAAATAGACTCTGCGGTTGCAATTAATTTTTAACATCTTTGCTATGCTATACTATATAGCCATTGGTTATGGATCTGTTACAAGCTTTTATTAACTTGAAATATGTCTACATGTAGGCGAAAGAGGATCATCCTCACATGCACTCATGATGGATGGCGCAAATATGCGTGCGTCACAACATAAAATACAAGAAAATATAATAAGCAGATCGTCAGCAAATTGTCGCAAATATATGGTACGCGTCCCAATGTTGTTTTTTTTTTTCAAAAATCCTATAAACGACAACAGTTGCCACGTTACCACAGATTTTGACTATTACGTTAAGCCTTACCAAAATAATTAATTATAAAACATAAACATTACCGTTATATTTTAAAAACCTGGTACAGTCGATTATTTGCTAGGCAAGTTTTCCGAAAATATTGCTTCAAACAGAATGTATATAATCTGTACTTTGTACAATATTATGTATATTAAAAGCAATATGTTACTATTTTAGTCTCAAGTCTTATTATAAAAATTGGAATTAGTCACAGGCTTAAGCTACAGTTTTATCAATGCATTCAAAATATGTGCAAACTAACATATAAAGTATAGAATTTGACAGCAAATGTAAAATTTTGCGAAGACTGGCGCCGCGACTAAGTAATTTCTTTTGTTAAAAAGTTTTCTCTTAAACCATACTTTATTCGAGACTTATTTATTATTATTTATTTATTTAGATAGATAAACCATCGACAATATCAATATGCATTGTTACAAACGAAATACAAAAAAATTTAGACAAAGGATATGTCTTTACATGTGTATACATCATTATAAGAAAAAACTAAACAACATACATATAAACTCTAAACAAACACAACAAACAGAAATCAAACTAATTGAGTAAAAGCACAACATCCAGTAAAAAATTACAATGAATAATAGTTTAGAATCATTAATCGGGCAAGGTAGGGAATAATAAGTCTTTACATTTTCTTTTGTATATACGTTCGGGGTCACTAAAGATTTCGATGTCATGATTGTTTAAGCTGTTGTAAGTTCGCATACATCTATTTAACGGAGAAAACTCACCAAGATTGGTTCTACTGAAGGGAATATTTAATAAATTAGTAATTGGGTGTCTAGGAATATGATGAGGGATTTTGAGGCACACTTGCTGCAATAGACTTGGTAAAATTAACTTACCGTGTAGAAGTTTATGTAGCGTCATTAGGTCTAAAAGTTTTGGTCGGTCTGCCAGTGAACTCATTCCAAGATGAGAAAGTCTAAATTTATTATCAGTATAGTATGGACAGTTTTGAAATTTATATGCGATGAATCGAGTGAAGTTTTTGGAATTAATTTCCTTATCGCACGGTACGAATTTGACGGATGTTTTCTATTATGCGAGCGATAAGGAATAATATCCATCTCCCTCGCACTTTTTCTTATCTTTCCATGAAAGAAATATTAATTCATTTATTTGTATTTTTTAATCAATAATATAATACGTTTATCAATAATTATATACTGCTAAAGGAACTTTGTTCTAACCGAGTGTTTCAATACACTCACGCATGTTTTTTTGAATACGCTCGATTTTATCAGTGTGTATTTTATAAGAAAGATTCCATATCACTGTGGCATACTAAACTGCTACGAATCAATGCATTGTAGATAGTTATCAGAGTCTGAGTTTTTTTTGAAAACATTACATGCACGTATGACAAAACCTATCATTTTCCATGAACGCGTTACCACGTTGTCTATATGTTCAATAAAGCTAAGTTTGTTATCAAGAACTACCCCAAGATCACGGGTGGATTAAGATTCACTCAATATGTCTTTATTAATGGAGTAACAAGAAGCAATGGTAGATTTATTCTTTGTGAATTTAATATAGGTACACTTACGAGGATAAAGTTTAATTTTGTTACTTTTGCACCATACATGGATAGCATCAAGGTAATTTTGCAAAGATAGAACAACATCCTGATTTTTAATAGACTTGAACAATTTCAAATCGTCGGCGAAAATGGAACAGTGGCTGTTCTTAATGTTATTTATTATGTCATTAATAAAACTAAAAAAAGAATAGGACCAATATGTGAACCTTGGGGTACGCCTAACTGAGCCACATAATCATTAGACCTTTATCCATGCAATACGACACTTTGTAATCTATTTTCAAGATAAGAACTTAGCCAACGAAGTAAATTCCCATGTACACCGTATGAATTTAATTTTGATATAAGTAATTGATGGTCCACGATATCAAATACACTAGAAAATCTGTATATGGAATCCACCTGCATTTGACCATCCATTGCACTTGCAACTTTCGTGACATAATCCATCAAATTGCTAACAGTAGATTTATCTTTGCTAAACCCGTGCTGTGCCTGTACAATAATATTTTTTAAAAGATTTGTTAAAATTGGATAAACTAAGCATTCAAATATCTTTGGAAATAAACTTATAATCGAAACCGGTCTATAATTTTTAACATAATCTTTATCTCCTTTCTTGTAAATGGGTATAACATTTGAACGTTTTCAGTTAGTTGGAAAAGATCCAGTTAATAAAGATTTACTAAAAATTAGTTTAAGAGGAAGAGTTAAATATTTTGATGTCATTTTTATAAAAAGAGGAGGAATGCCGTCATGGCCCGCTCCTTTGTAAATATCTAGTGACTATCTAATAACTTTGTGGATATACATCGAACAATACAAGAGCTGAAGTACACAGTTTGGGAGAACACAGATGAAAAATGTTGAGCAAAAAGATTACACATACTCTTATAATCTCTCGAGAATATATTACAAGATTATATATTCTCGAGAGTGTTGTTCCATAAGGTTAAGTCTATCTGAGATATCTAACACTTGACTGGATAGCATTAATTTTTCTTTAGTAACCAAGGTTAGTTGATCCTGTAAGTATTTTATGTCAGAATTCACCCGGTCATATTGAAAGCTAAGAAATTCCACACAAGAAATTCCACCGATTTCTTGTAAAGTAGCCAATTCGCTTTTAATTTCATTGAACTCTTTCGAAAAGAACATCTTGACTCTTTCTCTGGGATTAGCGGTTTGCGTCGAAATACATTACATTCTTCAGAGTCGTCGGTTACCTGATCAGACGTAGATGAAAGCGAATCCATACGACAGCCTTGTACAGGGGTGTTAGTATTGTCGAACTTTTTTGTTTACTTTTACATGTGGGGCATTTCCAATTGTCTTCATTTTCCTTATCCATTAGACAAAATAACTTGTATGAGTAATTTACGCATTCAATATCATAGGTGTCATTGCATAAACAGCAATACAAAAATTCGTGATTTGTGATTTTTTTCGAACAGCCCGCACAACATTTCGCTTTCGGAGGCATTTTATTTAAACTGCATGCAAGACAAGCCAAGCAAAAGTCACCGAAAAGCAAAGTAGTTAAGCTTCAGTGTGCAACAATGTTGTGTTGCCAGCCGTTACTCCAACCTGCTTACAAGCCGCATTTAAGGAAGAATGTTGTGAGAAGAAGGTCGCAAGTGCCGTGCAAACTGCGTCGCTTACGCGTTTTTGTCAAACACTTTGGACGATATTGAAATTTGAATGATCGTTTTGTACCGAATTGTTATTGTTAGAATTTAAACTAATTTACACCAATTATATCACCAGGTACACTATATACAGCAACAAATAAACACTTAATTTCAGCACTATAAAGCAATTAGCACTTTTACTGTAATTTAACTGTGGATTTGAATATTTTTTGCGAGAGCACAAGCGTTGAGATGTTGTTCTGTTGACGTCGTCGTAACTTTTGATCACGTTTTGTAATAAGACAGTTTATGTCTCTAGCTGTATTATTTATATCAATACATTTGTACGCTACGCATTACGCTTTGCTAGAGTAAAATCTTTACTCTCGATCCAACCAGTATTTTATAGACGTGCCTACACGGCCAATCCTGACATACGACCGTCCTCGGGCGTGTATCTTCATGAATTTCTGTAAACACTACTAGTAACCACTTCTTCTGCTCGTCTATCCTGACATGAATAGGTACACTGTCCCTATTTTTGAACATTTATACATATTGGCAGGGCAATTTCGTTTGACCTCATGCAAACTAACACTAGCTAAGGCGTTAACGTGGACCGGACAACTGGCTCTCTACCCGTCATCTCATTTGACTACACCTAACTCAATGAGCGACAGCGTCGCTTCTACCAGTCGTCATCTCATATGACACCATGGACTGGTCAACTGGCTCTTTCCACTAAGCACACACAGCTCTTTATACAACTTACACGACACTATTAGCATCGATAGAAGATATACACTTTAACAACACATACCCTCTTATAAATATACTAACATCCTCAATCATACCATAATCAAAAACGTGCGTCCCTTCGACCACGCATGGACCGGACGGCACCTTTCTATCAAACCATCACACACAACTGCAAACTAGTATGTTCTTACGATCAACCGCTAGGGTCTAGCCCGGACGATACTGTTATCTGTACTCACAAAACTCCAGTTATCCTCCAAGGTGAAATACTTATGTCTTAACATTGGATAGTAAACTAAACTGGAATAAACACCACAATGTAACTTTGTAATGGATCAAGGAACACAGTGGATCCAGGGGCAACGACGCAGCAGACGAACTGGCCAGGAGAGGATCAGCTATGGCCGTTATAGGGCCGGAACCGATGATTCCGATCCCTTTTGGTAACGGTCGTTCACTGGTACGCTCTTTACTAAACAACACGCTCAGCTTTGGTCTAATGGACTGTGGAAGCAAGCTAGAGGCCCTGCTAGAAATAACAAAAGCAACCAATACTTAAACAGTAGTTTTAATGAGATTGAACAAGATCAGGATAGCAACAAGTGCTATTACAGGACATGGCTCCCTTAACAAACATTTATTTACTACTAGCTGGTTCCCGACGCGTTGTAGCCACAGAAAAAATAATTGTCGCAATATTTTAAATTTGGAAGAGTTATATTGCTTAACTAGATTTTTACCAGCGGTTTCGCTCGTGTGGGCTTCAATTTAAGAACATCATTAAATGCTTGTTCCGTGTCCAGATTGGCAAATTCGATATCTTTTAAGTGTCACCTCGTGTCTGTCTCTCTGTCTGTTTGTCAAAGAATATTTTTAATTTTCAAGGGCTATTGGACGTAGATTATTGATATTTGGCATAGATATATCTCGTCTAGAAACATCTATTATTTTTCTATCGGGCGTGTCTTCCGATATATCCATAAGAAAGGTGAATTGTCTTGGAATAATAATTTATTATTATTATTATTTACATTATACTCTTTACATTCATTTATAATTAAAGTTAATTTAGTATTAACAAAATAATGATGACTTCATGGCCTTCTATCATTTTACGGTATAACATTTATTTCGATATTTGATTCATATCATTGGTACTATTTAATATTGATGGCCACCATTAAATAGATGCTGATATTTTTTTACGTTCGAGTAGACTTTAAAATTTCATTCAAATTCTGTTGTGTAGTAATGATGAAGACTACACATGGAATAAATCTAATTTTACGGATTTTATCGCGTTTAATTTAAACTTTTTTATGCGGGTTTATTTTTTCACAACTTTGTATGAAAGTGCCATAAAAACCCGCATAAATGAACATATAGCTGATGTGAGGCATCGATGCTCCGGGAAGTCTGAAGAATGTCAACATGTTCAGTATCATCCCAACCATGGTATCAGATCTGATAGACAACAAATCCTACATTAAAAAAATACTTAAAAATAATATTTACGGTAGGGTGAAAACAAAAAGTAACATCTCCGAAAATATGAATTAATTAAAAACTGCATAATTGAGCCATCAAAACTAGAAAAGTAAAAAAGCAGCCTACATACATGTCAATACTGGGCACAGGCCGCAGAGAGTTTTTGGCCAAAAAAGTTCGCTGCGCTTAACCCAACGTTCGAGACGAACGAACGAGGATCACCTCAACTGGGAACCTATATGCAGGTTTTCATTCACCGCCGAGAACGTGGTAAATCAACACTTCAAATTGGAATTAAAATATATGCTAAAACATATAATAATGCTTATGTTCTATGAAATTTACGTTTGGATCAGTTTGATTACCGTTTTTGACAAGTGAAATAAAATAAACCTTTTTTTAAGTAAAATCTGCTATCTTTAATACCTAAAGTAATTTTCCGCAAGAGCCTGTTCATTTACATATACTCATGTGAGTTATGAAACCAGGACTGTCACAAAAATCTTAATTTCTCTGAAAACATGAAAGCTATCTTAAATGACACACTGATTTATAAGACTCATTAAAGGTAAAAAAGTAAAGTAGCAGCTTACATACGTCTCACTACTGTGCACAGGGCTCCTCATTACCTATAGTATTTTGTGGGCAGAAAATAGTAGGTATACCGCTATGCTTCAATGTGTATTATCGGTTTTCACATTTCTACGACTTTTTAACTACTCAGACATCTAGGTTTCACCACGAAGTTATTCTTCACCACTACACCGGATATACCACGCAGTCAGCACGTAAAACTTCCCATAACAGATTTATTTTTCCTCAAAAGAATCGTACACGTTTTGCTCCCGTGCCATGATGAAATCTCAAGGCTCGTATTTGTTTAAATAAAATTTATAAAACTGAAAACAAAGTTTTTGCAAGGTTATTGACCACATCTAGCCAGTAATTAGACATCCAACGATGCCACGAACTATTCCATCAAATAGAGTTAAAAATCTCACAGTGCATTTAATTTTCAATTATTTACATCAGATAACTTGATAACAAATAAGTTGGTGTAATAATAGTTGTGCCGATAGACACCCAATATGTTCAACTAAAGAGCTTCTCTCTTAACCTCAGTTTTATGAAAACAGTACTGGATACTGTGCACACAAAAAACATGTGTTGTGTATAGTATCCAGTGTAACAGTGTCATTAGTCATTTTGCCAAACGTAGTGATTGCGGTAAATCATCCAAATAATGGTCACCAGTCTGGATATTTTAAGTGCGATAATTTTTGATGCTGCACAAATAAGTATTCTTTAGCATTCTAAAATTTAATTTTATCAGTCAAATTACTTTATTTAGCAGAAAGTAGATGTTAAAACTATAATATCCAGTAATATCAGTGATAGAAGGTTGGGGTGCCACCTCAAAGCTGTGAACATTTATTTATTATACAAATAAATCATAAAGTGATGCTTATTCTGTTAAAAATTCTGTTTCTGTTAAAATACGCTATGCGCTAGTGAAAACTATTTGACGATATGACCATAAGATGAAATAGCAATGTTGTGTTTAGTTATTATATCGACAAACGATCTCTATTGATTGATTTGGTGAAGCTATATCATGACATGGTAAACATACATTGTTAAATATCATGAAATGACACCATTTCACGAAATGATAGACTACTTTATGATATATGATCAATTCTACGATCTCGACACGACAAATATAAAAATCTCTTTGTTCAAATTATAAAGATAATGAAAATTTTTGAATAATTGCAGGCAGATCAGTTTTAATCAGTTTACATATAGATTAGTAATTGAACTAAAATCATATCAATTTTCATACGTTTGATAGACGTCACTATTATCTATTTAAATTATTATGCTTTTAAAATAAAATAACGAAACAACTAAAAAAATAATGATTTTATAAATCCAGTTATTTGAACTTATAAATGAAAGTTATGTATATTTTTTAACTTATTAGTAACTGAAGGCAAAATGTACTACTTTTTCCATTTGATGATAGATCGTTGTTTTGATATTTGACGTAGATCGCCGGTGGAATTGAAAATTATTATACAAGGGTTAAAACAAATTTTGAACTTTTTTATAAATAATAAATATGGTATTTATTTGAAATAACACCGTCATCCCGCATTAACTAACATAATCATAAATAATAGAAAATTAATATCTAAAGGAAGGAAAATATTTAACCTTCTTTTTCGGATACAAAGTAGCCTATAAGTTACAGGATTACTATCTACCTATATACAAATTTTCATGAAATCTGTCCGTAGTTTTGCGTGAAACTTGGATACACAGACAGACAGACAGACAGACAAAAATTCTAAAAACCACTAATTTGGCTTCAGTACCCCTTATTTAGTGCCCTAGCCTTATTTTTTCAATAACATATTAGAATTAAAGACACGGCTTTTCTACAGATTTATTATACATATGTATATATTAGGAATGGTAATACTTTCATTAAATTTGAGTGATATATAACTTTCAAATAAATTTGTTGGTGCGATGCGCGCGACACCTACTATGAGTTAATTGTACTATCACAAGTGCATGCAATAAGTTTTACAAACAAGGCAAAGTTTTAGCGCAATCTGATGAACGGTGTGGCAGCGCGTAAAGTGCGGACAAACAAAAATTTTTTTTTAATAATATATTAGATAGGTGTTACAGATAGTCCCCCATGCAGGGCATGTATGGGGGAGGAGGAAACGACGGCCCACGTGTTGCTGGGATGTCCGGAAGTCTTAAATATAGGACTAAACATCTCGGCATACCGGGATTACTCCCCGAAGTTGCTCCCAACATCAAAGGACTATTGAACTTCTTCGGGGATATTTCATGGCTCGAATAATCACAATATTCCCGCCCATACGCAAAATACGCGCTTATACGTGGAGTTACAGAAAACAGCTCGTCGTAAACTAACTAATAATCACTTTAAAAGATCTTGCATCTAATTGTCTAACTGAGCTTAAGTTTACTAAAATGGCACGACCCTTAGTAAAGAAACTTTGGCCGTGAAAGGAAAAGGGGAGATCTCCCGCCGGGCAAGGTATTCAGCTCGGGGAGCGGCCAATGCTCCCGAGTGGTAGGTCGGAGCTATTTTATATATTATATTGCTTTTACTTCGGAACTTTGATAGCGCGATTTCGATATGTTTTACTTGTGGCACGACGATGGCGCCGCCACATCACCCCCTTGCTCAGACCGGAGGCCGATAGTACAATCTAGATGTCGACGAATGTGCAAGTACCAGGGATTGTGTAGTCTGCGGTGAGCCGAGAAGAAGGCAAGTAATCTGAGAGAGTTCCGAGAAGCAGAGGCGAGCAGTAAGGCTCAGAGCCGTGCCGAACACTGTAGCGCAGAGGTAGCTTGAAGGAACAGGAAGCATCATTTTTCCAGTGCTGCAATGAACCTTGTGAAGCTAGATGTCTTGCAGGATCTGAAGACTGCAGACAATATCTGCTTGGGACGAATGTATGAGGTATTTGAAGACGATAATGAAAGCCTGCTTTTACTTCGGTACTTTGATAGCGCGATTTAGGCTTCGATATGTTTTGCTTGTGGTGCGACGACAGCGCCATGAACAAATCGTTAGCAATTCGTTGCAAATATATGGTACGCTTCTCCGATGACATTAATTTCAAAAATCCTCTATAACAACAACGGTTGCCACGATACCACGCAGATACGACGCTTTGCTAGAGTAAAACCTTACTCTCGATTTAGTCAGTATTTAAAAGTCGTGTATCTTTATGAATTCCTGTAACAAACATTAATCTCCACTACTTCCGCTCGTCTATCCTGACATGAACAGGTTTACTGATATTCACACACACATACACAAGGAAATTACGTTTGACCACACGCAAACTAACACTAGCTAAGGCATCCTTTTGACCAGCCATCACCTCATATGACAACATGGACCGGACAACTGGCTCTTTCCACTAAGCACACACAGGCATACAGCTCTTTATACAGCTTGCACTGCACTATTAGCATCGATAGAAGATATACACTTTAACAACACATACCCTCTTATAAATATACTAACATCCTCGATCATACAAAATCGAAAGCGTGCGTCCCTTCGACCAAGCATGGACCGGATGGCACCTTTCTCTCAAGCCACCACATACAGCTGTAAACTAGTATGTACCTACGATATCCGCTCGGGTCTGGCCCGGACGATACTGCTGTACTCTGTTTAACCAACCTGACTGGACCGGACGTGTGCATCCCTTCGACCAGTGTAATTCCACAATTCATAAGCCTGGACCGGACGAATGTGTCCTTTCAACCAGCCGCGCGCGGCATGGCCCGGTACGACATTGTCCCTTTGATTTCACCCAAATCCAACCCTCAACATCAAACAAACTTTTTTAAACATATTTCACTTTAAAATAAAAAAGCGTGGTCCCTACCCGGCTCGACAGGGTAAGGACAGGATCTCACGGAATACCAGCGTAAAATAGCAGCTTAATGCTGCTGTGTTTCGTATGGTGAATGTAGAGAACCAGAGACCCATTTTACTAGAAAAGAGGCATTCCATCTTAGTTCTCACGGGTGACAACGCATCTGCATTTTGTTTCTTTATTGGGGATAGATGTAGATGTCTATGGGTCACAGCAACCACTTACTATCAGGTGGACTGTGTGCTAGTTTGCTACCCTATCCTATAAAAAAATATAGTGGCCCCTAAACCTCTTGTACGTACTGTCTTTGCTATTAGACAGTACCCACGTCAATCTGCTTTTATATATAATAAATTAAATTAAATACTGAAAATATATCCCAATGCAATTAAATATATGCAAAAAAACTTTAATGCATTGGTTGTATACAGTTACTTATGATAAGGTTGAAAATCTTTAAAATAGAATTGTCTAAAATCTATCTCACCAACATCTTACATTTACAGGTAACAGTCTAACCGTATGTTGTCTTTCATATTTGATCAGTAAAATTTTATTTTGCAGGGAAACTACTTTTTCTTAATCCACCAACACATACACACACACCCCCACATCATACATACAACAACACTCCTACACTCACATTCACACACTCCTCAACCTTCAAAAGGTCTTCGGGTCAATTTTGACCCACTTTGGTAAAAACCTGTGTAGTGGCGGGTAAGAATACTCACTACCCCATATCTTCCCGTGGGTGTCGTAAGAGGCGACAGAGGAAACTGAGGCAGAGGATGGCAGCAGCATCTTTCTGATTACAGCAAAACAACAATAAAAACTGTGGTTGCCAACCCGCTCGCCAAGCGTGGCAATATAGCCCCATGATAGTAACGAAGAGACGGCCCCATGATAGTAACGAAGAGACGGCCCCAGTCACCGGCGGCTCCGCTATTCCTGGCTACGGTGGCGACCATGGTAAGGCGGGGCAGGGCAGGGGTGCTTCTCGGTGGAGTTTGGTTGCCACCCGACGACTCGACCTGGCAACTTATAACACGCACCCTGAGGACTGACGAGAAGATCCTGGAGCTGAAGAAGAGATAGATAAGTTACGCTGGAATATAATAGGACTATCCGAGGTCCGAAGAGAGGGGGAGGACACGGTAATCCTCGAATCCGGCAACTTATTCCATCACCGGGAGGGCGACCATCTGTCCCAAGGAGGTGTCGGATTTATCGTCCACAAGTCTCTTGTTAACAATGTTGTAAAAATTGGGAGTGTGTCGACGAGGGTTGCGTACCTTATACTCAGAATCACCAAACGGTATTCGCTGAAGGTCATAGAGGTTCACGCACCAACCTCGGCACACCCCAATGAGGAGGTGCAGGAAATGTATGAGGATATCTCTAGAGCCATGCATTCCTGCAAAACCCACTATACGGTGTTAATGGGAGACTTCAACGCAAAACTAGGCACAAGAGTAGGGAAATTCGGAATAGGGCAACGGAACTCAAGGGGCCAGCAGCTGGTCGACTTCATGGAGAAAGAGGGACTCTTTATGATGAACTCTTTCTTCAAGAAACAGCCCCACAGGAAGTGGAGCTGGTCGAGCCCCGACGGTTCGACAAAAAATGAGATTGACTTCATTATGACAACCAGACGACAACTGTTCAGTGATGTCTCGGTGATCGCGAGGGTGAAAACCGGCAGCGATCACCAGATAATGAGAGCACACTGAACCTAAACGTTAAGTTGGAGAGGTCACGTCTAATGAAGTCAACGCTCCGTCCCCTCGTGCTCTAATCCAAAGTCCCGAAACCTTTCAGCTCGAGCTACAAAACCGTTTTCAGTGCCTAGAAGATTGCAATGGAGTGGACGATATGAGTGACTAGCTCGTGGAAACTGTCCATGCGGTCGGAGCTAAGTTTTGCAAGAACTGCCGCAGAAGAACACAAAAACTCTCCGATCACACTCTTAATCTCATGGCTGTTAGACGGGATATGAAGCTGCAGTCTTCAGATTTGACAGCATACAGGCAACTGAACAGACAGATCTCCAAATGCATGCGGCGAGACTTACGCAACTTTAATACTGCTTGTATTGAAGAAGCGATCGAGCGGAACCAGGGCTTCAAAGTCTTTGCTAGAGATCTGTCTGCCAGAAAGAGCCAACTGTCGAAGCTGAAGACCGAGTGTGGCAGCGTCGTTTCCGGACACCTGAGATTTGAGGAGATTGAGAGGTTCTATGGGCAGCTGTACACATCATCGTTGGAGCCACACGCAAGTGTGGTAACGATCAAGAGCGAGTCTTGTCCGACACTATTCAAGTTATCCGGACGTCAGTCTGAGCGAGATTAGAATGGCTCTCCAGCACCTTAAAACGGCAAGGCCCCAGGTGAGGATAAAATTACAGGTGGAGCTTCTGAAAGCGTGTGGAAAACCGGTACGTGCTGTTTTCGAGTCATTAGAATCGTCTCGCACGCAGACTCGACGACTTCCCTCGAACAAGCCGTTTTCCGAAAGGCTTTGCACAATAGACCATACATACCCTTCCGCAAATTGTACGAAGTCCGGGGCAATTTGCCACTATCTCAATATGTGGACGCGAAAGCCTTGATTCCGTCGAAGTTTGGGCGGTGCTGCAGTCCTTCAGCGGTGCCAAGTTGACTGTCGGTATATCGAGGTGCTGAAGTGCTTGTACAGTAGGGCTGCGATGACTATCAGTACAGAACCAGAGTACGAAACCTATCCAACTGCAGAGAGTGTAAGACAGGGTGACGTGATATCCCCGAAACTCTTCACCGCTGCTGGAAGACGTTTTCAAGCTTCTGGACTGGAAAGAATACGGTATTAACATCAATGGCGAGTACATCACTCACCTTCGATTTTCCGACGATATAGTCCTTATGGCAGAATCGCTGGAGGAAGCATTATGCTCAATGACCTCAATAGTGTCTCCCAACGGATGGTCTTAAGATGAACATGGACAAAACAAAGATCATGTTTAATGTCCATGTCACACCTATGCCGGTAGTTGTTGGGAGCACTAAGCTCGAAGTTGTTGACGAGTATGTTTACCTGGGACAAATAGTCCGACTAGGTAGTCCAACTTCGACCGAGAGATAAATCGACGGATTCAACTCGGTTGGGCAGCGTTCGGGAAATTACGGCACATCTTCTCGTCAGGTATACCTTAAAACTTAAAAACGAGACTGTACAACCAGTGCGTGCTGCCAGTAATGACCTATGGAACTGAGACGTGGTCCTTCACTGCTGGCCGGATGAGGAAGCTCAAGATCGCTCGGCGAGCTATGGAAGGCTATGCTCGAAGTTTCTCTGCGTGATAAACTTAGAAATGAGGATATCCGCAGTAGAACCAGATGACCGACATAGCCCAACGGATTAGTAAGCTGAAGTGGCAATGGGCCGGCCTATAGCTCGAAGAACCGACAACCTATGGGGAAAAAAGGTTCTGGTGGCAGCTCATGCCGGCGGACGAAGTGTGGGCGTCCCCACTAGATGGGTGACGACCTGGTAAGATATGCAGGAAGTCGATGGATGCAGGTGGCTCAGGACCGTGCTTTGTGGCATTCCTTGGGGGAGGCCTATGTTCAGCAGTGGACTTGTGAAGGGCTGTGATGATGATGATGATGGTAAAAAATGTAATTTTCTCAGAAAATAAGCGTTCAAGGAGTTTGATATTCTATGACTTTTAATTATTCGCTTCAATTTACTTATTATTCTAATAATTTTATCAAAAATCATTTAAATATTCCACATATGTTTTTTTTTACTCCATTCTTCGGGTCAGAATTGACCTCAACTAATAACAAACGCACAGTGCATCTGTTATCGTTCGAATTGTTTTTGTTTCGCATAAGTTTTTGAATGAGACGTTCTTTGTTCTACCCACAAATCTTAGTGTTATATTATACATCAATTCAACAACACGTACCTTAGTTTGATGGGTGAAAACGTTATTTGCTTATAAAATATGACAATCAAATATAAGCGGCTGGATGAAATGTCGATAGTAATGAATCTTGCTCTGAAACAGAAGATTATATCGAAGAAGCTGAACCATCAATGCTCGGATAGACAGTGCGAATCAGTGATTGTGCCTTCAGTGACGTCAAAGAATGGGCAAATACAATATTCCAGAAACCTTGACACAGTCTCGTGGCAGAGCTTCCAGAGAAAACATAATTAACTTGTCGCTACACCAGGATTGACATCCTATTCTTGCTCTAGGATCACCTCAGAAGAAAAATCCAGTTTTGACTTATTTTTCCTTCCACCTTTGATACACACTATATTGAAATATACGAATTTGGAAGGTAAGCGTGTTTTGCTGATGATTGGGATGACATACATGATATTGATCTGCTCGCATACATTGGGCTACTATTACTATCTGGTGTATTTCGTTCAAATAATGAAAGCACCGAAATTTTGTGGGATAGTGAGAAAGGTAGGCCTATTTTTGGGGCAGTCATGCCATAAAAATATTTCAAAAAATTATCAAGGTTGATTAGGTTTGACAATAGAGAAACTCGATCCGAACGGCGACTGTTGGATAAGATTACTCCAATTCGAAATCTGTGGAATCAGTGGGTTGACCTTTTACCAACATTTTATAATCCTTCAAACGTTACTGTGAATGAGCAGCTTGCATGCATTCAGAGGAGATGTCCATTTCGACAGTACATGCCATCGAAACTAGCTAAATATGGCATCAAATTTTGGGTTCTATGTGATTCTGCCACAAGTTACGTTTGGAATATTCAAAGGTGTGCCTGAAAAAACCAAGGCATGCGTGTAGTCCAGTTTGACTTTGAGACCTGAGAGGGCATCTTACGGTGGATAACTTTTTTACACCATATCAACGGACAAAAACTATTAGAAAAACGTATCACTGTAGTAGGAACCATACGTAAGAATAAGCCAGTTACCTCCAGAAATAGTAGCAACAAAGGAAGACCGTTATATTCATCATATTTTGCTTTTACCAAGATACTACACTTGTTTCTTATACAAAAAATAAGTCAGTGAATCTCCTCAGCACTTTGCATCACAGCTAGAAGTGAGTAATCGTGCAGACAAAAGCCTGTAAAATTTTAGATTACAACAAATGGGGTTGCGTGATATACTGGATAAAGCTGCTCCTATTACATTTGCAAAAAAAACAAAACGATGGCCTCAAGTGGTATTTAGTTACGTGGTAGACATATCAGCCTACAATGCTTTAATATTATTCGCGGCTGCCAATAGCAGCTGGAAGGAAGGCTGCCTAGTAAAACGGCGACACTATTTGGAAAACTTAGGTATGCAATTGGTGACACCGTACATAAAAAAGAGGAAAGCATTACCGAGGGCACCCTTTTCAATAGAAATTGCAAAATCGCTTCGTCAATGTAATGACAATGTACAGAGTCCATCAACTTCCCCAACAAGACACAAACAACACTTGTTGAGCTAAAAAGGCTCTCAAAAGAAGTCGTTGCCAACTATGTGCTAAAACTGAAAAAAAAAACACCTTTGATTTGTGTAGATTGTAAGAAATTCGTATGAAAAAACATTCTAATACAGTTGTTTTATGCACCCAGTGTAATAAGATATAATTTCATAAACATTTTTTTACATATTGCTCAGTCTCTTTTACACGGTGTTTATGAAACGCTCGAAAACGAAGACAGATGATAGTACTAAAGATACATATGATGATGGGTCACAAAGAAATTCGATCCCGAATAATCATGAAAATACTTAAACATAAAACCAGCAGTGAAACTTAAAAGAAAATCAGCTGACAATAGGGTCAATATCCTCGCGGGCGCAGACTCTTATCTGATCGGTACGAAACAATGTATTAGGTATACTACTCACTCTATCCTTCCTTTTCACACACTGCCTCGTGTCGCCTCGCGCTATGGAATTTACATGCTTCAAGGATGTTACTTCGTGCGCATTTGTTTGGCGGGATTGATTAATAATTTTAGTTTTTGAGACAGTTCCGTGTTGACTATCACGAGCGACAGTTCAATTGTTTTGTTTATTAAATTATTGTCGTTATTACTTGTTATTTATTACTTAATGATATTGTTCTTGTTGTTACGTTTTGTGTTTTTTGTTTTGTTTTAATAATGCCTAACGCGTAGGTACGTTTATAGTGCTCGTGAATACGGCAACATGTTAATGCGCCTTGGAGAATCTCTTACAAGGCCACGGACGATCGGTAAGCTGTTTCATACCTAATTTTTAAATAACTTAGTACTGAACTGATCTGAAAAATTCATAACTGAATACATCAGAATAATAAACATACCTACACAATGGATAAAAACATGACTCTAAACTTTTAAAATATTTAAGTATTTTTTCATTAGCGGGAATCGAACCAGTTATTTGGTTTATTTAACCTATTTTTTTTAAATACCTTAGTACTGAACTGGTCTGAATAAGGCATAACTGAATACATCAGAATAATACATACCTACACAATGGATAAAAGCATGACTCTAACCTTGTTAACAATTTATTTAAGTATTTTTTCATTAGCGGGGAATCGAACCAGTTATTTGGTTTATTTAACCTGTGAATTGAATTAAAGTGGCACGTGGAGACAAGCACAGTGGCAAAATAGTAGGTTAAGTAGATAAGGTATTTAGACAAGTGTTGTAAATTATTAGGTATTGTGGTACCATCGTTAGTTACAGGTCGAATTCGGCGTTCGCGCGTAGTTTGACCCCTAGTCAGCTGATTGTAATTCAGTAACTGTTTTATGTTTCAGTATTTTCATGATTTTTAATGAAATTAACGTTTTATTTAACTATACTAACACGATGGAGCGTGAATAAAGCTAATAAAACGTTGTGAAAGATGATTTTTTTCATCAGGATCGATTTTATATTTCACCCATCATCAAAGACATAGTTAGTACTGTCGTCTGTCTTCGTTTTCGGGAGCGTTTCAAAAATACGCTGTATAAAATTAATGTCTAACAACATTGTATATTATTTTTATATTAGATGTATTAAATTAAAATTTATATACAAATTAATAGTAATTCTGTAGAAATAAATATAATATGTCAAATAAATCCATTACACATTTGTATCTTTATTTTTTATTCATTTTTCAGTTTAATTTTACTACTGGGTCAAATTTGACCCAAAGCACGGCAACGTTTGTAAAATTAAAGACCTCATGAAGGTTAATATACACGTACTAATTACAAATTTTTTAGAGGTAAAAATTTTTGTAATGTTATTTTTGTAATCCTTAAGGGAAGTAGCGGGTCATTCCCAACACGAATATCCTCTGATTACTCACTGGGAAGTCTCAGCAATATGTTGTTAACAAGATAACCGAAATAAACGCATTATTTATTATATTATATTATTTATATAAAAACATCATCGGGGAAGCGTACCATATATATGCGACGAATTGCTAAAGATCTGTTTATTATATTTTCTTGTCCTTTGAGTGCATCTGAGGATGATCCTCTTTCTCTTTTATATATATATATAGCTTACATACTGTATATATATACATACATACATATATACAGGGTATTTTTGAAACGCTCCCGAAAACGAAGACAGACGACAGTACTAACTATATCTTAGATGATGGGTGAAATATAAAATCGATCCTGATGAAAAAAAAATCATCTTTTCACAACGTTTTATTAGCTTTATTCACGCTCCATCGTGTTAGTATAAATCATCGTGTTAAATAAAACGTTAATTTCATTAAAATAAAACATGAAAATACTTAAACATTAAACCAGCAATGGAATTTAAAATAAATAAACCATAAAATCAGCTGACTAGGGTCAATATCCGCGTCGAAGTAAACTCTTTTATCTAGCTTCGGTACAGGTCCCGTCACGTAAAAGAACGCTGAGCGATAGTGGAGGGTGTGTCTGCGCATGGGTACAGTCACGTTCTAAAGTACTACATGGTACTAGGCTGTTGTTTTATAATATTATAATAGTAATTAATGGTTTTATTGTAGAATCATAATAGGTACTTACATAAGTAGCTAGTACTTAGAACTTTGGAAGAGGTTGAAATTCAAAATGGATAATGTTTGCTTGAGCATTATTTTTTATTTCTATCGTAAAATAAAGTAGTTTGTAACAAAAGAAAACTTAAGCTAAGGGTGACACGCTCCATTATACCGTTGGAACATGGAACATGGAAGCCAAATGTCGATGGTGTATTGGTGTTACTGGATGCTACTTCATCATCACTCATCAGAATCATCATCATCAATGCGAATGATAAATGTTTCCGTCATCAGGTTGACCACATGGTAATTTTTCGGTATTCTTCCTCAATACATTTAACTTTACTGCACAATTTTCCCCATTCACCTTCTATTTACCTTTTCGTTCACTAGTTCAGTCATAAAACAATAGATATAAATAATTTTCTTTCCTTCCTTTTAAAACCATCGTCGCGCGTCGTGCAAAGCTGTGTGTGCGACTGTACATTGGGAAACATCGCTTTTCAAAGCGCGCAGGAAGAATGAGGAACCAATAGCGTGCGCGCACAGTAATACTGGCGACTGGCGAGCATTCCCCGTCGCGCCCCTTCGTTACCGCGCTGCCGCCGCCCGGCCGACTGTGTGTCACCTCGCGTCAGCGCCAACATATAAAATTCCCCAAATTTACCTACTAAGATTTGTTTGTAAGCGACATAAAATTAGAGGCGGCAATTACAATAAAACTTGCAAGTAATTTTAATAGTTTTGACGTACCTCTTTTCAAATCAAAGTATTGGATGGATTGAAAACGGAAAGTCAATAAAAGTAAAGTAAAATAATTATTTTTAGATTAATTACCTGTCGATCATAATTGCAATTGATTTTAACTATTAAATTATTCAATACCATTTTATTTCTATTTTCTTGTACAAAACCAAAGATAACCAAACCCAAGTAAGTACGTTTATTAATTTCAATATCATTTTGTAGTAACGAACTGCTTGTTTTGTCAGGGTACGATTGATTGTCTAATTGTATTAAAAACACAACTATAACTTCTAAATTCCATATGAAAGACTAGTCGTAGGGATCATATGGAACTAAACTTATAAAATAAAAGTTGGCAATGTCACAACATTTGACGGTCTGGGAATGTTCAAAGTGTAGGCTTCAGTTTTGCGGGATTAATTATTGATTTTGTTTTTGAGACAGTTCCGTGTTGACTTTGGGACATGCATGCAATGAGCGACAGTTCAATTGTTTTTTATTAAATTTTATTGTTATTACTTGGTATTACCTACTTCTTATTACGTGTTATTCTTGTTGTTACGTTTGTGTTTCTTTTTGTTTTAATAATGCCTAACGCGTACGTTTATAGTGCTCGTGAATACGGCAACATGTTAATGCCTTGAGAAGCTTATGGAATGCTTCGCGTGCATTATGAATTTACTGAAAGAAATTCCGACCGCTCGACACCCAGCTGACTCTCGTCTGATAACAGCAGCATTTCAGCGAGTGTTGGAAAATCGGCCCATTGCTCCAGTAGCGGCAGGAGGTGGAAGTCAAATGACTGTTCACCCGAGGAGCGCATTTTAGATGTCGTTCGCCGGTATCCGAACCTAGGTACGAAGTATCGCTAAATTGTTAAGACGTCGGGATGGAACAAGTGTCATACTGTTCAGTTCACAAAGTGTTAAAGCGTAACCGAATGCGGCCATACAAAGTACAAAGTGCAAGCTTTAGTTCCGGCGATCACGACCGCCGACGAGTTTTCTGCCGTTGGTTATTAGACCAACAACAACGTGTGCTTGGTTCCATTGAGCACGTTATCTGGACGGACGAGTCGACATTTACCAGAAACGACATGTGAACCGAAGAAATACACACGTGTATTCAGAGGTTAACCCGTACGCTGTTCGACAAACCGGGCACCAAACCCGATGGTCGGTTAACGTATGGGCAGGTTTATTTAAGGATCGCATACTGGGAGCAGTGTTTGCCACAGCGACTTAACGGACAGGGATACCTAAACTTTATAAAGAACAGTTGGTTGACATTTTAGACGACCTATCGTTGGATAAATATCGCCGCACATGGTTCCAGCATGATGGTGCACCTCCACATGTCGTGAGGTTCGTCCGTGAGCGCCTTACCGAATTATTTGATGATCGCTGGATTGGCAGACTAGGACCACACGCTTGGCCACCTCGCTCACCAGATCTGACCCCGTTAGACTTCTTTCTGTGGGGATATGTGAAAGAAAGGGTTTTAATCGAGTGTGATAGTGTTGACGAAATGCGCCAGGATCGTGGATGTTTTCGACAAACTACGTGCGGACTGTGTCGAAGACCACACGATGATGCCCTGCCTGCAGAGGAGACGCAACGCTGAGCCCACATCTGCCTCGAAATGAATGGAGCACAATTTGAGGCCGCATATCATAAGACCACGGAGGATTTAGAGCGGTAAGCTTTCATACCTATTTTTTTAAATAAATTGGTACTGAACTGATCTGAATAGGTACATAACTGAATACATCAGAATAATAAACATACCTACACGATGAATAAACGCATAACTCTAACTGTTAACTTTTCATTTAAGTATTTTTTTCTTTAGCGGGGAATCGAACCAGTTATTTGGTTTATTTAACCTGTGAATTTGAATTAAAGTGGCTACGTGAGACAAGCACAGTGGCAAAATAGTAGGTTAAGTAGATAAGTTAGGTATTTAGACAAGTGTTGTAAATTATTAGGTATTGTGGTACCATCGCTATTACGGGGCGCGAATTCGGCGTTCGCGCGTACATTGACCCTAGTCAGCTGATTGTAATTCAGTAATTCCACTGCTGGTTTTATGTTTAAGTATTTTCATGTTTTATTTTAATGAAATTAACGTTTTATTTAACACGATGATTTATACTAACACGATGGAGCGTGAATAAAGCTATTAAAACGTTGTGAAAAGATGAATTTTTTTTCATCAGGATTGATTTTATATTTCACCCATCATCTAAGATATAGTTAGTACTGTCGTCTGTCTTCGTTTTCGGGAGCGTTTCAAAAATACCCTGTATATATGTATGTATGTATATATATACAGTATGTATATATATATATATATATATATATATATATATATATATATATATATATATATATATATATATATATATAGAAAGAGGATCATCCTCAGATACACTCAAGTAACTCAGTATTATATATCTCAAGTAAAATTTTACAGGCAGATAATGATAAAGGACAACATGTTATTCTGTTGTTATTTATTATGAATAGACATAATAGTAAAATATTCAAGTGATTTTGGCCAGAAGTACACCGAATCAATCACAAAACAATAGCGCTTAACATGTATAAAATAAGTTATATTATTACAAGCTAGTACTGGTTGTGATGCATTGCAAACGAATCTTAAGAGTTACGATTCGTCTGTAGCTTTTATGTTTGAAGTTGGTTGCAAGTGTTAATGGGCATTATTGTGTGTTGTAAGTGTATTGTCTTAACATCAGGTGGACTGTATGTTCGCTTGTCATTTGAGTTAATAAAAAAAACTATAAAACAAGAAGGTATATTGCATTAATTTCCTTCTTATAATATGTAATTTATTAAAAGAAGCCTGAATTAATAACACCACATAACTTTTAATATCACTTGAGCCACTGAAAAATATTCCTCTCATTCTATAGCTTCTAAGACGCGACACCGATGCCGGTATGGGGTATAACGACTGTTTCTTGTCGACCAGACATAACGAACTTATTATCTCCCCTGCTGTACAGTACTTAAGGTAACTATTATCTTAACTAGCGAATGAAATATTTTCATGCTGTAGTAAAATATTTCTGTTTTTCATTTTTTTTAAATAAAAGACGTTACTCCCACACTAGGATTGCCTCCAGTATAGTTGAGGCAGTTTATATACAAAAAATATTAAATAGAATTTGAATGGCCTCCATTAGCCTTTAAATGACCACTCTCTCGTAGTAGAGAGAATATATCTAAATCGTTATGGCTGATTTACACAGGGACAGTAACTGGCTCCAATTCGAGGCAAGTCAGTGCGCATAGTATATATAGTAGCGACTCGCATAATGTAAATTGCTTTGGAGTCAGTACAGCACTGTCTGCGCGACTACTGACTGCGTGTAAACGGTGTAAGTCAGTCATCTGCGCCAGCACTGGCGCCTGTTACTGACTCCAAGTAAATAAGCCTTTACGCTACTCAAATGGTTTGGCGGTCGCTGTACTAAATATGTCACACTCTTGACGCTCTACGTTGTCGGACTGGGTATTTTACACCTGGAGTTAACGAGATGATTATACCACCATCTACCGCTAGTCGTAATATATTTGTAGCATATATTTATTTTAAAGGGTGGTTGATATACAAGCACACAGTTCACCTGATGGTAAGTGGATGCTGTTGCCCATAGATTAAAATGGAGGCAGATTCCCTGAGGACTAATATGGAATGCATCGTTTTCAGTAGAAAGTATCTCGGGTTCTATACTCGTATATATAATATATAATGGCTGCATTAAGCTGCTATTACGCTGGTATTTGATGAGGGCATGGTACTTCCCCGATCGAGCTTAACCCATTCGTGCTACAACCATAATATAGCTGCAGCGTGGCTCTACCAAGTTTGAAATCAGCTTTACCAATAGCCGCCTCTTACGACACCCACGGGACGAAAACAAAAAAAACAAATTGTCGGTTTATACACAACCCTACGGCTTATTGTTTTCAAACACAATTTGAGTTCAGAACAGAAAGTTAAATAAACTTGAAAGATTCAGTTCGTGTGGAATTTGTTGGTTTAACAAAAGTTAATAAGGTAATGTGGCGTCTCCCAGCACACTACGCCCGACTCTGCCCTGCAGCCCACAAACAACTGAGAAACTTTGAAGCTAAGTGTGGCATTTATTATTTAAGTAAGATTTATATAAATTTCTACCCTTGTCGTGAGCTGCAAACTAACCTGTATGTAGACACACCCCTAACCAGAATGCCTCGTCCTTACAATGTAATTAACGGGGTAAACGATCTTAACATTAACTAATCTCTCAAAGTTTAAACAAAAATACAGTTAAATGCTATTAATGAGCTCATTGTAATATATTGCCATCTAACGATCTAAATTTATAAACTTTAAATTGTATTATAAAATAAGTGAATGAAAATCACCTATAATTGGGTTGCATGTCAATCCTAAATTTAAAATTAAATTAGAATTTACGTATACATGTTAACATTGTAGTGGCGTAATATTTTATTATTCACTATTCCATATATTATATCGTAAGAGGCGACAGATGGAAACTAAACAATAATATGGGCAACATCTTCCTGATAACAGGTAATTATTAAAAAGCTGCGATTGCTAGCCTACTTGCCTAGCGTGGCAACTATGGCAAATATTCCCCTATGAGGCAATCTATGTGGCAAGGCTAAGTTCATCAGCTGACTTTTGATAGGCTGTATGGTAATGGCAATGTATATTGTTGATGTACCAAATACATAAATAAGTGGGTGTGTTTTATGGGAGAGGGCAAACGAGCATACGGCTCACCTGATGGTAAGTGACTACCGCCGCCCATGAAAAACTGCAACACCAGGGGAATTGCAGGTGCATTGCCGGCCTTTTAGAAAGGAGTAAGCTCTTTTCTTGAAGGTCCCTAAGTCGTATCGGTCCGGGAAAATCGCCGGCAATAAACTATTCCACAGAGAGGTCGTATGCGGAAGAAAACTCCTAGTGAAATGTACAGTGGTGGACCGCCAAGCATCCAGATAGTATGGATGGTATCGGGAGTTTTGCCGCGATGTGCGTTCGTGAAATTTGGCGGCTGGGTTTAATCCGAGCAACTCCTCAGAGCACTCCCCGTGGTAGATGCGAAAGAAAATGCAAAGGGATGCAACACATATAACATATAAACGTGGTAGAGCCATGCTGCAGCTATATTAATAGTAAATTTGTAGCACGAATGGGTCGGCTCGACCGGGGAAGGACCACGCTCTCACAGAATACCAACGTAAAATAGCAGCCTAATGTTTCGTATGGTGAGTGTAGAGAACCGAAGACCCTTTTTACTGGAAATGAGGCATTCTATCTTAGTCCTCACGGCTGACAACGCATCTCTTACCATCAACCACTTACCATCATGTGGACTGCGTGCTCGTTTGTCACCCGTATTCCATATAAAAAAAAAACATATCTTCGTAGCGCCAGTGAATCGAGCCGATCGGAAAAGACTCGGTCGTCAACTGCTGCGCTGGATGCGGTCAAGTGAAAGGAGCTGGCACTGGGGAGCCCCAGCCCAGAGATGGGAACAGTATTCCATTTAAGGCCAAACCTGCGCCTTGTAAATTTGCAGGCGGTGTGCCGGCATGAAATACATTCCCGCTCTGCTGAGCACGCCAAGCTTTTTAGAGGCCAATTCGGCCTTCTCTTCCATGTGACCACGAAACTGCACGTCGCTCGATATGTCGACGCCGAGGATTCCGATACTGGCTGAGCCAACAAGGGGAGTGCTCTCCGATATATTACTTTTCTCTATGGAGAGTGCCTTGAAACTGAGGAGATTCAACAAAGGGTTTCTTTTTAGCGGTAAATTCGCAAATTTGTGCCTTCTGAGTATTAAACTGGACTAGATTTAGTCACCCCCAACTTTGTTCAGCAAAAACTCGACTTCAGACTCAAGTTTGTTCCGGTACTCGGCGACGTTTTCCCGAGAAATATTGGCACGGCCGGTATATAGAGCATCACCAATGCTGTCATCTGCATAGCAATGAATGTTACCGATTTGTAACATATCATTGATATGCAGAAGAAACAGCGTTGGTGATAGCACGCAGGCTTGTGGAACACCAGCGTTAATAGGCTTGTAATTGGAGCTTGCACCGTCTACAACGACCTTGATGCTCCGATCTGCAAGAAAGCTGGTGATCCAATTGCACAATTTCTCGGGGGAAGCCCATACATAGAAAGGGAGCTTCGAAAGAAGCGCTTTGTGCCAGACCCCGATCGAAGGGCTTCGCTATATCCAAACTAACGGCCAAGGGGGAGCCCTTGGACTCTACTGCCTCCGCTCTCGTAAATCTATGGGTTAGGTAGACGAAAAGATCACCAGCTGATCGACCCCAACGAAAATCATATTGGCGGTCACTAATCAGCTGGTGATCCTCAAGGTACCGCATGAGCTGGCAGTTTATAATGGCATAAGAGTGTTCAGAGAATCCATAATCCCATTTCGTCATGACGGTGTCGTAAGAATTGATCTTGGGAAATACTAATAGGATCTCAAGGCCGTTAAACAATTATAATAATAATGTGCTCCAGACGGAATTACCGTCACCAGCGGTTTTTCTGAACTGATATGACTTAAAGACCTGTAAGGAAAGAGTCAACTCCTTTCTCAAAGGCTGGCAACGTACCTACAATTCGTCTGGTGTTGCAGATATTCAGTGGCGGCGGAGATCACTTATCATCAGGTGTATTTGTGCTCGTTTATCATCTTTATTGTATAAAAAAGAAATATAAACATTGATAGCTCCGTGGCACAGTGACTGAGCATTGAGTTGCAATGTAAGGACTGTGGGTTCAAATCCCTCATAATATGCCTCACGCCCTTACCCACAGAAGCATTAAAATTGGGTCTAGGGGATGATTGACCCCTTGGATCGGTCTGCCTTCTTGTAAAACGTTTTAAAATAGTTTTCTGGCTAACATATATGAAAACGGAGCATCAGAATGTAAGTGAAATTGAGTAATTTTTGAGAGCTTTAAAGCATCTGAAAATCGATACTGCCGACGGAAAGTAACTGGGAGTATTGATAACTGATCTTTAACGATATTATCTAACATATACGTAAAAATCAGCTGGGAGAATTGACGTGAGGTGCTTAATGTTTTTACGTACCTTGATTACCTGATACTCGGAAAATGGCCTTCTGGCCAAGCTATCAAATAGGCATGCGATCATAGTACATACTAATACTGTTCAATCTTACACATTTCGTTCATCAGAAAATAAGTGACGTGGCCTGGGGATCTTGCTCTAACATTAGTACGTGGTAGAGCCATGCTGCAGCTATATTAGTAGTATAGTTGTAGTACGAATGGGTCGGCTCGACCGGGAAGGACCACGCTCAGAATACCAGCGTAAAATAGCAGCTTAACACTGCTGTGTTTCGTATGGTCAGTGTAGAGAACCGGAGACCCTTTTACTGGAAAAGAGGCATTCCATCTTAGTCCTCACGGGTGACAACGCATCTGCATTTTGATTCTTTATTGAAGATAGATGTAGATGTCTATGGGTCACAGCAACCACTTACCATCAGGTGGACTGTGCCTCGTTTGTCACCCTATTCTATATAAAAAAAAAAATAACACGTTTTTTCATTGCTAAACGGTGCATGAAGTTTAAAGATTTACAACAGTCACGTCTTTTCCTGAACTTTACTTGAAAGTTTGTTTTAACTTTTCAACTGGTAAATTTACAGAGGTAGCTTGCTCCACAGGCTAATATTAAAATCGCAGATGATTTTTTATATTGTGACGCAAAAAAAAAATATTCCATTCCATCAGGCGACTGCTGCAGCTTATAAATTTATAAAGATATAGACACCTGCATTCAATTTCAAACAAAATAGCCACAGACGCGTTACACCCCTGAGGAATAAGACGAAATGCATCACAGCCTGTAATGAAACTAGCTTCCTTACAGTTCGAAACGAGTGTGTGCAAGCTCAGGTGCACTCACTATTACTTCACTCTCAGTCCGATGGGACGGTAATCCGATACGACCGGAAGGATATCAGGTGCAGAACTAACGATTTTACGTGCATTTCGAGGCACGGGGTGAAACATCGCCAATATCCTGACTCCGGGCTGCTACTGACAATTTCTTTACACAAAACCATCAAAGAGGCAGACAAGACTTTGAAGTGGATCAAAAACTGCCTGGCAATGATGGTAAAATAGCTATTTGCTTAACTTTATATGCTTTTATTGTAAAATTAAACCCCGCTCCGGCTTCGCCTGTATGGCATCATTTCAATAATCATTTCACAAAAAAATCTCCAAGTTTTTCGGAATAAATATAGCTTCGATCACTACTACCCTCTATCTGTTCGTGAAGTTTCGGTTCATCAACATCACAATCGGTTCAGCCATTCTGAAGATCAGCCCGGGCAGGCAGGCAGACAGACAAAAATTTTATGAATGGTTATTCACGCCTTAATGACTTTCCCCTGAGCTTGATAAAATTTATTTTGATATTACAGCCAGACACTTTAATTTTATTTATATATATATGTATTTATTGGTTGGATGTTTGCGTATTAAAATCTTTAATATGCATAATTTTATATAATAACATTATAAAACGCAAGAGGTACCCGGTTATTAGATGAAACTTAGTTCAAATTATTAATTTTTTGACAATTTAACTTCAGCCTGAAAGTTAGCGAGGTTCAAGAAATACGGCGTATTTAACGAATCAACTCAATTCAAAACCAACTTCCGAAATTCTGTAAGTTGCGAAAGTTGTTCTTGAATATGCACCAACTAATCGTTCACGAAGTGAACCTGTAAGTAGTTTCCTGTTGCTCGAAACTTGAAATGAAATGGCAAGAATTTTGTTGAATATTTTATAATGATTTCTTATATTTACGCTAACACTACACATTGAATAAAACTAATTATACAGATTCGTTTCAAACTACCAACGTTTCGAGTGCTTTGTTGAAAATAGGTCTTTACAATAGATTGCCTCATTTACCATAGCTGTCATAGGCGGGTTGGCAATCGCTGTAAAAAAAGTTGGAAAAAGTTTTTTTATTATTTAACTTGATATTATAAAGATGCTGCTGCCCATTTCTTGTTCCATTTCCCTCTGTCACCTCTTACGACAGCCACATGTGGATATCGAGTGGTGAATGAATATACAAACATGTTGTATTTCAAAGGGCTCTTTTATTATCTAGGTGTAGGTCTGGGTAGTACCACCCTTTTACTAGTTTCTATCACAATGCATCTGTGTAATGTGCTCCCACGGCTGTGTTCCTGATTGAAGAGTATAGAGGGCCAGTATAATTATAGTTTGTAACACGGAGCAAATACAAAGAGGAGGTATTGTAATTAGATTTCACTATGTAACAACGCGTGACAATTTGCAGGGTGAGGGGATGTTAAGCCCCGCCCACTTTACTATTTTCCATCTACCGATAAATAGTAAAACTACTCACATCGTTCCATATCGATGTTGCAATGTAGTTTAGCTACCTAGACGATAGATGGCAGCCTGTTCACAAAATGATTATAAAAACTATAAAAATAATATTTTGGAATTAAAATTTTTTAAGAACTGACTGCAAAACAAATGTCAACACCTTCGTATGATTATTTTACCAATACTGTGCTCTACGTACCTTTATATTTTTAGTTCCCATGACACAAAGTGTCGCCATCTAGTGTCGAATATATATATATATATATATATATATATATATATATATATATATATATATATATATATAATATATATATATATATATATATATATATATATATATATATATTTATAGAATAAGGGTGACAAACGAGCACACAGTCCACCTGATGGTAAGTGGTTGCTGTGGCCCATAGACATCTACATCTATCTTCGTTTCCGAATTTAAATGCAGATGCGTTGTCAGCCGTGAGGACTAAGATAGAATGCCTCTTTTCCAGTAAAAGGGTCTCCGGTTCTCTACACTCGCCATACGAAACACAGCAGCATTAAGCTGCTATTTTACGCTGGTATCCTGTGAGAGCGTGGTCCTTCCCCGGTCGAGCTAACCCATTCGTGCTACAACTATACTATTAATATAGCTGCAGCATTTAATTACATTTGAAAGCCGACGCAGAGATTTTTAGAACATTTTGATAAATTAGGTATAAAATTACTTTCAAATGAAATGTGATGCAATCCATAGTATCAGAGCATCTGAGTAGTTTTACACGATAAAATACAACACTTCATCCTTTTCTTCTTAATACTACGAAAATTCACCGATTTGCGATTTTCGACACATAAGCGCACAGGACCAATGCTGACAGTAAAGCCACGTCCACTGTGATGACGTCAGGACCTAGTTAGAATCACAGTGCACAGTTGTTATGCCATCTCCTCTTTGTATTTGCTTCGTGGTTTGTAAGCATATCGTTGGTTGGGTTCGAATTTCGGGTCGGGCTAAAATCAGCTATTGGTTTTTCCGCCAAGAAATTCTCAGCCAGAAGTCAGGAAGTTGGCAATATTTCAACCCCGTGTCACGGAACGTAAATCCGTTGGTCCTGTGCCTGATCTCTCGCAGAAAACGTATTTCTTGTCTTCTTTTTGAATTTGTTTACAAGTGTTCATGGACTATAGCAGCCAATGCCATCGAGTGCTGTTCTGCTCATTCGTTATTCTAATAGTATTACGTAGTTGTTGTAGTAGTAGTTGAAGTTGCCATTTTAATCGAGTTTTTTTTTTTAATATAAGAAGGGACAAACAAGCATGCAGCTCACCTGATAGTAAGTGACTAGAGCTGCCCATAAACAACTGCAACACCAGCGAAATTGCAGATGCGTTGCCGGCCTTTTAAGCAAGAGTAGATTCTACTTACAAAGTACTTTTCTGAGAGTGGACGCTGAGAATTAAAATTTAACCAACAAGGTTCAAGATTCACACATTCTTTAAACAAAAATTATAACATTCTAAATTCAAAAATTTCGTCTTAATAATTGAATAAACAATAACATTTACGGCTGGAGGATGGGATGTTGACTATTCCGTGTCACTCATCTCAATTTAGTTTCTGAAATCAGGCCATGACCGATAGTTAGCGTCACACTTTGTAATGCATTTCTTTGTTTTGATTTTCGTTCGTTACTTATAAAGTTAAGCCTTGTGATTTTAAATTTTTCTTGGTAACTTTGTGAGTCAAAATTACCAAATTAAATTATCAATCATCAGCATTAACAGACAGTCACCATCACATATTACTTGTCACTTCTATGTATAATGTTGTATATGCTGTGTATTGGTGGCGTATGAATATTCACTGTTATCCCGTGGACGTCACTTCTGCGTTACTATTGTAAGCGTAGTTAAATAGTTACGCAGGCAACCGAGGGTGACTGAAAAAGGAAATGGGTAGCATCCCTGATCGCAGCTGAAAATTAAAAAAAATGCGTTTGCCGACCCTGCTGCCAAGCGGGGCAACCATGGCAGTAAATGAGACAATATATGTGAGAGGCGCATTTTTAGTAGTAGAGTAGTAGCAGCATTTTAGTTTTGATAGGCTGTTATGAATGTATGAATATATGAAATTAATGTGTATGTTCCTATAATGTTTTCTTATATTTACGCGAAGACTACAAATTTAAATGAAACTAATTTTACGGATTACGTTTAATTTAACTTTTTAATTCTCGACGTTTCGGGTGCTTTACAGCACCCATGGTCACTGGGGGACTGAGGTATTTGACGTCCTGATGTCATAGTTAGACGGCTACCTTCAGTTTTGAATATAAATTTTGGTCCGATCTACGCAGAATGAGCTTACAGTATCTTAAAGTCTTGCAGTGGTATATGGGTTTGAATTTAATTTATTAATGATAGATCCCATTATATCAAATAGTATCCCGATACGTCTACATATAGCTGACGTGAAGCACCGACGTATCGGGAAATATGCAGTTTTTGAACATGTTCAAGATCGTCCACGCTATTACATTAGATTTGATAGACCACAAATCCTCGTAAAGAACACCGATTCCTACCAAGGATGATTCGCGAGGCTACTGAAATTAAAAACATCCTAATTTCAATAGAGAAAATGAATGGATGCTGCCATCTGCTTGGGATCAAATTTTTATTATCATGTTTTACAATTTATTTTTATGTTATTGCAATGTATTCTGTGTATAGTCACATTACACTTGAGTTGAAGTTAAAAATTAATATAAAAGCCTGTAAGGGCCACGTCTCCAATCGATGAAATGCGAAGCTGCGGAGGGCAGGAAAGTATTTGCACAACGTGTTTGTAATCAACGTTCCGTCCAACAGTGTTACCACTGTACAAAATCGTTACATATCTTTACTTTACGAAGTCCTTACGCTAACGAAAAATATTCATCGTGCGGTGATTTCTTAAAAAATATAGCTGGTAAAAACCTCATTGAATCACAGGGAAAACTGGTAGACAATTTTTAAAAATAATTGCTTTTCTTTGAAAATTGTACAGAAACAGAAGAAACCTTATCTTATAAAAACATTTTTCATAGTAACTTACAAGCAGCTTTTACCGTTTCTAAGAATTGAACTAACTTGTTAAATATCAAAGGACATAAAAGTTTGCCTCCTTGTAACACTATGATGTTATGTCAAAAGTTTCAATGTTTCAATCAATGTCAACTTATTTTGCAAACGTAGATAGGGTATTGACTAGATAAAGCATTCGCGTATGCTTTTGAGATAGAAATAGGCGGGAGGTACTTTCCCTGGGTTACCAGATATTGTTCCATTTCCCCCGTTAAAGGTTTATTTATATTTACAGTACTTTAATTCATACAACAAACTTATTTGTTACTATAAAAAAATGTTCTTTTATAATTCAGATGATTAATTCATTTCTCTAACTAAACAATAAACGTACAAGAGAATTTGTCTATACACGGGATGATACTACCCACGTCAAGTAATATAACAGATGAGGCAGCAGCACTTTCCTGACGAAAACTTAAAATAATTAAAAATGCGGTGGCCAGTATGGCCTGTATAACGCATATTTTCACGCAGGCGTGGCAACTATGGCAAAAGTCATTCTATGAGATACCTAGGGAAGGCCTTTTTAGTGACTTACTTATGGTTAGGTGACTTACTTATGGTTAGGTGACTTAATCATGTTACCTAATGGTTGAGGTGGTAAAATATTTTAGTTAATATATACGGTAAAAGGATCAACAAATGGTTTGTTTTTGTAATAGTTTGTATATAAAATAAAACGAATGTTTTATAATATTCTATTTTAATTTACCATGCAGTCTAAGATTATTTGCTACCTCATATCATTCCATGGGTGGTGTATGAGGCAGGGATAGGGACACAACAAAGAAGATAAACAGCAGCATTTTCCTGATAACAGCTAAATAAAAAAAAACAGTGGTTGCCAACCCGCTTGCAAATAACTATGTTCATGTTTATGTTCAGCAGTAGACTTTGATAGACTGTGTTATATATTCTATTATATTTAAATGAAAATATATTGAAATTTAAAATGAAAAGAACTAAATTTTGTGTACTTACACAAAATATAGAAATATTAACAATGTTGCAATAAGTAAAACAAATGAGAACACAATTATATATTAAATATAATTCAATAAAATTAAAATAAACAAACGATTATTTATTCATTTTTCATCACATTAACAAACAACAACATCAACAAAAATGTGTCTTCTTTCTAGCATTTGCTGTAATTCTTGGTTTGAGTAGCTTTAGAATTTCTCAAAAAAATGCATTTATAAACTTGATTTATACCTTTGCATGGCAGAAATTTAAATATTTAGTTGCATAAAACATGGTAGTACAGATAAAGTTCCTACATTTGTAAATGAGGATTCATGTTTAATCAATCTATCTATAAGTAAATATTTTGTCATTGTCATGCAATCAAATTACAGTGAAAATCAAAATAAATAAATTTCAATAAAATCATTACAAGTCATAATAATACAGAATGTCATTAATATATTTAATGTATAGTACACATTTATATCAAGGTTTAACAAAAAATCAAGTACCTATGAGTATCTGCATAAGTAATATAACAATTAATACAATATCAATTGTTTTAATTGAATAGCAGGTATATTTAAATGTAATGATAATATTATTCATACCAAACATTTAAAAAATTATGTATTATTTTTAGATATTGCTCATTAATACATTTACAGCCTAACAAATGTCCTCCACAGCTGAACACAGACCTCCCCATAGTTTGTCTGAAATAACTGCAGTTGCCAATCCTCCAGCCAAACTAGGCAACTATCACAAAACCTATAACTTTTGACTTTTGATAATGACTAATGGTAACGGTAAGTATATCACAATCAAATTTTTTCTGCATCATTAATTGAGAATATTATGTTATGTTGTTGTGTTATTGTGTACCTTCAGATTAAGACTTATTTATTTATCTACTATTTTATCTATATTTTATTGATATTTAATAAGAATGACAGTACGACATATTTATTTATTTTTCAATAAATATTGTAATGTAATTGTTGCTAATGTATAATAGAATTAATGGAATGCGATAAAGTTTTGTGCATCTGATTTAGGCAATACATATTTTGTTAAATTAAATATACTTGCCCAATTTATGTATTTCTGAACCCAAATGTTTTCAGGTTGATATTAACATATTATTAGTGACGTCTATGTAATATAGAAATGATTGAAGATTTTATGGCAATGAGTGTTTCCTTTAAAGCTGAACGTAAAAGTGTATATATATGTATAAAATTATGTCATTCATATTTATGGACATAATCACAATAAATATTATTATTGAACAATGATAAAATTTATTTTACTTGCTGATATCCCTAAAGTTTCCATTATCCTACCAAATCAAAAAAGTACACGTTTATATGACTTTAAGCTTTCGAATGACCGTTCAAATTAAGGAGCATTATCATGAGGAATTTATAATTGGGAGTCCAAATATTTGATAAATACATAGGGCATTAAAAACATGAAATAAGTTTTTATTTATATTCAAAACCATAGATATTAATCAATACAAGTAGCAAATGTAAGCACAAAACAAACTTACCGATGAAAGGTAATATTATCAATTTTTCGTTGACTTATGCTATTGCATTTAAAATGCTACAATTTACCAATTTTTCGTCTTATCTAATATCTAAAACCCACAAAAACACAAAATTCAATTACATATTTGCTTAAAATATCAATGAATTATTACCATCGCCAAAAACGCATACCTAGAAAAGACAAAAATATAGTTTTGCTTCTCGCTTACTCTCATGTCTAACTATATACGTGCATTCTTTTCACACGCTGATGACGTCACTGAATGTTTAGTCTATAAGATACTAAGTCTATATTGCAACAAGAATAAATTCGTAGTACATAGTATACTGTTCTTTTTTTATATCATGTTCATGATATTTTCAATGGTGGGGACAGTGACTCAGGCGCAGGCCTGCTCTGAGCTGCATTTAGTAAGTACAACCACAACACGTATTTTGAATCTATCGTTGTATATTGAAAGACTATGTAATGATAACAATTTGAATATACCTCATGTATGTTTCAGACGTAAGCGCACACCACGCGTAACGATGAAACTGTCTATTTTGTTTACTAGAAAATTTACCGGCCTTCAGGGCAAGAAGAATTTTGAAACGGGCTGGAAAGAAATAGCCGACGAGCTCAACTAGCTCCTCCAGTCAAGACGCTAGAGCAGTGGATAACAGTTAAGTTTCTATCAAAGAATTTTCCAGAATTACTACTAATGGCTTATACATAAATCAGCCAGCACATCATGCAGCACAAGTGTAACTAATATTTACTTGAATACATAATTATTTATTTTTTAGGTCTGGAGAGACTAAAAGCCAGGCCTCACTAAAGCAGCAAAGTGAAGGAAAGAAAGGATACATACAGGCAACCGAGGCATTACCACTGAACAACAGGTGCAAGAAATAACAACGCAGTCACCAGCACCACAAATAAGTAAGTTTGGGCATTGTTCTTCATTTAATTCCTACTTTATATTATGTATATTTCTGTGCTCTGCTGTTTTACCCACTATTTCCGAGATAAAAAGTATCGTGTGTTAATCCAGGATATGGTCTATGTGGCACATTTGATATGAATTGTTCTGCATTTTAATGTGATTGAGTAAGAGCAAAATCAGCATGTTAGAAAGAATTAGCAAGCATTTCTCAATCTATCTATATATTTATTAGCTACACCTCAACTACAAGCAGAGGCTGCCAAAATGCAGGCGGAGGCAGCCAAAGTGCAAGCTGAGGCGTCTGTTTCTTTATTTGGGCAATAAAATAAGAGATGCATTAATTTTATTTTCAAATAAAATAATAAATTAATGAGATTTTTTTTATGGAATAGGGTGACAAACAAGCACACAGTCCATCTGATGGTAAGTGGTTGCTGTGACCCATAGACATCTACATCTATCTTCAATAAAGAATCAAAATGCAGATGCGTTGTCACCCGTGAGACTAAGATGGAATGCCTCTTTTCCAGTAAAAGGGTCTCCGGTTCTCTCCACCACCATACGAAACACAGCAGTGTTAAGCTGCTATTTTACGCTGGTATTCTGTGAGAGCGTGGTCCTCCTCGGTCGAGCCGACCCATCTGTGCTACAACTATACTACTTATACAGCTATAGCACTATATATGTTTAATGCTCTACCACGTATATACGAGTATGTTTAATGTTTTGTTTCAATTCACACATTATTACCATAGATAATTAAGTAAAACAGTATTTATGAGTCATCTTTGTATGCACTCTGCAACAGCTCACAAGTGCCACTCGTCCTGTACTAAAAACATACAATTTTAGATTATTCTAATATTACAACGACAACATAGTCTAATCCAATATCCTAAACAAAATTATTACCAGTATCTTCTAGGCCATCATCATTAAATATATTAACAAGTATTTCTGTGAATGTAGTGAAATATGGTTCCATCAATCTCATCATCAATCACATGCATTGACTATTAGACCAGCAGTGTATGGCTTATACATTAACTAGTGTTGATGAGACAGACACCTAAAACAGACTAGTATACCAAAGAATCTTTCTATGATGTTTCTGGCTCCCAAGGCATTGATTTTCATTGTGGTCATCAACAATGGCTCCAGAGGATCCATCATCACCTAAAAATTTAAAGATAGAAATTGCATTTGACAGTCTTATAGACATTCTCTTTCAGATAACCATAACTCACCAAGTAAATGTACGGTGGTCACAATTGTCAAAATATTGCCTCATGGTAATTTTTTTTATCGTTATTTAATAAACGTTACCTCCACACAGCATTTTCTCCTGTATCATGGGGGCAGTTTACACACATACATTTCACAAGGACAAACATCCAGACCCGGAACAATTATTTGTAGACCATACAAATACTGTGCCGTGCGGGATTCGAACCTGCGGCCTTTAGCGCAGCAAGTCATTGCAAGCCACTGCGCCACGGAGCTGTCGGATTAATTTAACATATAGGTGAATTTTCCCATATGTGAGCGTTGTGTCTAGCTCCTGGCCATTTAGCATTGATGTTTAAAATTAATAAATCTGTGTCACACACCTAAAATAATTTAAATATACTTAATTAGAGTACCTATTTATGCTAAATAAGTAAATAGATTTATTAAAATTAATGATGTTCCAGAGTGGAACTAAAATCTAATCTAATCATAAAATTATAATCTAAGCCCTTAAGACTAATGAATAGAATTTAAATTTGACCTAAACTGCTGTGTGAAATATTTTCCATAACACTTTTCTTACTGTCAAAACTAAGGAATATACTTTTGTTTTCAAGCAAATAAGCAAAATAACTACATACTGAAGATAAACTTACAGCTTGTACATTTAATGAATGACCTCATGTTAAAAATGAATGAATGAATGAATGAATGATTTTTTATTCAATATTGATTATTACATAATACTTATTGAAAGTCATTTTTTATTTACCACTGGTTCGGAAAATACCACTGTCCTGGGAAGAACCAGCAAGAAACCCAGCGGGACTTTTTTTAAACATATTTCACTTAACAATAATTTTGTTTATACAATTTTTAAATGAATTTTCATAGAACCAGCATGGTGGCGATCACCCTATTCCCAGGGGTTATTTTCATTCATGTATTCCTTGATATTATAATAACCCTTTTTGTACAGTTTTTCTTTAATAAAACTTTTAAACTTGTTTACTGACAAACTTTGAACATGTTCTGGGATTTTGTTGTAAAGCGTATACATTGTATAAATAATGAATTACTGATTCTGTGGAGTCTAGTAACTGGCATTATGTTTATGTTTGTTTCTAGTGTTTATAGTATGAACATCTTTTTCTTATTAAAGCTAAATATGTTTTATGTACATAAATTACATTTTCATAAATATATTATGATGCCAAAGTTAATATGTTTATTTCTTAAAATTTTTCTCTAAGGGACTCTTTACAATTTAGGTTATATATCGCTCGTACGGCTCTCTTTGCAAAATATGGCTTTAATATCAGTCGCATTACCCCATAGCAAAATTCCATAAGACATTACTATGAAAGTAACTAAAATACACTAATCTAGCTGTCTCAACATCTGTGAGACTTCTAATCTTTTAGCATATGCTGCAGAACTAAGTCTGCTTGTTAATTTAGATATATGGGGCCCCATTGAAGTTTAGCGTCAATAGTAATACCAAGAAAACAGTGGTATCCACAAGACTCAACTCCTCCCCATTTAAGAGCACATTGGTATTCGAATGTTTTACATTAGGTATTGTAAATTTAATACATTTTGTCTTATTTCCGTTTAAGAGCAAATTGTTGGCGTTAAACCAATGTACTAATTTCGATAGAGCATTATTTTCATCGTCATAATTAATTGACTGCCGTTTGAGTTTGAAAATTCAAGAAGTCATCAGCAAATAATACTATATCGTGATTGTCCCCTACAAGATAAGGTAAGTCAATAATATAGATTAAGAACAGGAATGGGCCAAGAATCGAGCCCTGAGGAACGCCCATTGATACTACCGATCCGCAGGAACCTTTACCATTGATCACGACTTTTGAGTTCTGTTACTTAAATATGAAGTAATAAGTCTAAGCGCCAAATTTTTACACCGTAATGTTGTAGTTTCCTGATTAATGTCTCATGATGAACACAATCGAAAGCCTTGGAAAGATCACAAAAATACCTAAGGCATCCTAATTCTCCCAGGCATTAAAATATATTTCATAAGCTCAACACCGCCGTCAGACGTCGAGCGACCCTTGTAAAACAAATTGGTTTTATGAAGTAATTTATTTGTATTAAAAAATTAACAATTGATCCAAAATTATTTTTCAAAATTTTACTGAGAGTTGGTAGTACAGAAATAGGTCTAAAATTAGCAGGGTCCAATGTACTACCAGATTTAAGTTAAGGTATTACTTTACTATATTTCATTAAATCAGGAAACACACCAGAATCGATAAAAGTATTAAAAATAATAGCAAGATAAGGTGCAATTAAATCTATTATGGACGCAATAACTGTAATAAATCCCCACAAATCTGCGGTTTTCTTTACATCAATGGTTTTGAAGTATTTTACAATATCTTGCGGTAATACTTTTTCAAATCTAAATTCTTTTAAACAGGTATTAACATTCTGTTTGAGTAATGACTCGGTGACAGCAGGAGAAGTATTCAATGACTCTGTTGTCAAGATAGGAATTTCAGTGAAATATTTCTCAAACACCATTCTGATTTGATTTAGTCAATTCATTGTTAATTTTTAATTGATAGTTTGAGTTACGAGGTTTGTCTTTACCGGTTTCGCAGTTAATTATACTCCACTTCATTTTAATTTTATTCTTAGCAGTCTTAATTTTGTAGCTAATATGTAAGATTTGGCTGTGGAGCAAACTCTTTAAACATTTTAGAATAATTTTGACATATTCTTTAAAGCATCGGAAAGATTATATGATCTTTCGTGGTAAAGGTCATATAACCTTCCTCTGCTTTTATGAATTCCTACTGTCGCCCACTCATTAAATGCCTTGACTGTTTCTGGAGAATGTTTTAGAAGTAAATGTTTTATTATATTCATTGCTTATAAGGGTAAATAATTCTTCATATAAATAGTCTGCATTGTTCTTATAAGAAAGCGATGGAAGGTTTTTTACCATATTACTTCTAAATATCTCCAGGCGTTTTGCATTAATAGGAACAAACACAATTTTCTCAATTACCTGTTTTTTGTGCATATAAGGTAATGAAACCAGTTGTCCACAGTGATCTGAACTAAGTTTTTGAATTATTGATTTGTTGATTGGTACAACACCTGTAAAAATATTATCAATACAAGTTGTAGCTTCAAAGAATAAATTATCAAGATTATAGGATTTGAACAAAGAGCAAAATTAAATACTGATGAAAGAAGTTTCCAGGAGATTGATATTAAAGTCTCCACATACTACAAGACATTTATTCTGTTTATTAATCTTAACTAAAACTTCTTCCATAATTTTTTCAAAGGTATCATAACTTGAACATGGGGTCTGTAAACACTGACAACAATCAAGCTCAACACATGCCATTTCTACAGTACGCTCAACAGAGGGCTCACAATGTCTTTACGTTCTTTACATGATAAGGATTTATTAGCATATTACGGAGCCACCACGTAATTTAGTATATCTATTAAAAGAACTGACCACCTGGTGATTACTGAAATTAAATATGAAGTTGTAATCTTTCCACCAATGTTCAGTAATACATAAAATAATGTATATTGTTACAAATTAAAAATAATTCAATTTCTAATTCTTTGCCTAACATACCTTGTATATTTGATGCACCAGGTTTACACAGTTTTTATTATTGCTATTTTGTGAAATTACATAGTTAAGTATTGGTGAGTTGTATTCTAAGCTATTTAAATTATCTTTGCTAGCGATTACCTCTATTGCCTTATTATCTAATTAAAATTAATTGGAACTGGTTCCAAATCAAATGTAAAGTTATTTTGTTGCTCAATAGAAGCAGGTGTCAAGGTAGCTAAATCATTGGCTGAGTTAAAATATAAATAATAATAAGATAGCATTTGCTACCAGTCTTAAACTATACTTTGATAGGTAATACCTATCTTGTCAAAAACTTCTAATTAAATTATTTAAGTCAATTAAATGAAATTTATAATTATTACAATTATATGTCAGTTTTACATTATTGCATATTAAATTATTCATTTGGATATTTAAGTCATGTCTTCTTTTATTTTTTTGTAGCAGACCCATAAGTAAAACAATGTAAACAAAACAATCTTGTTAACATTTAAATTATTTAGAATTTCAATATAATCCAATAATTGTTTTTTATTCACATTGCTCTTCTCTAATAAAGTATCAATATACTATTAGGACTATGGCTACTTATTACAATTTTATTTATAATTTGGCTAAATGTTGCTCAGGCATACAATAATTAGTAATTTGTTGTTCCTTTAGACAGTTATTTAATACTAAACCTAAGTTTTACCTATATCATCACTGTACACAACAATATTATTTTTGCTAACATTTAAGTTATTCAAATTATTTATTGTTCTGGAACTGTCATGGAGTTTATAAGTAGGAGAGGGTTCTTTTGTCCATATTATTATACATACTGTCCCTGAAGTACCAATGAGCTGACACTCACTGTTGTTTTACTAATGACTCAAAACGTTCCTCATTATATTTACACAGTGTCACCAGCTCGTCCATGGAGTATATGTTCCTTTATTTCATTTTGAGCTGATTTATATTTATTTGTCATAACTTGTAATGCATTATAGTGAAGAAATTTCTGAATTAAGATACTCATGTCAGTCTCATAACTTTTCCTAATGCTATCCACCTCAATTGAATATATTTTGACCTTACTAATTAATTCTTGTTTTCTTTACATAACTTAACATTATTTTTAATACTTATTATATTTTTATGTTGTTTTGCAATTTATTAATTTATTTATTAATTTTAATGTATTTCTTTGATTTATTGTTACTGCAAACGATTCTTCCTGCTGCTCTCGATATGAACATCTTCACCTGTCAAATCCACTGTTGATGATGTTTGTAACAATTTTGAGGATGCTTGAGAGGTTGTGCATTCTACAAGTTCATGGAACAGACTCTGAGTTTTTGGGCTGTTAAATTTTCTAAATTTTTTTTAATTGTAAATTTGCCCTTGGGCTTCATTCAATTGTAATTTAATGCAGCAATGAATTTAGAGTTTCCTCATATTCCTTGCTGCATTGATCAAACTCATTGACCGTTCCTGAAGCTGGTCCCTTTCCTAATACATTAAGATAATCTGTGTGTAACATGTATCACACTTTGGTGTGTTCTTTTAATTTCAACCATTTCTTTTCATTGTCATCCCTTTCTTAGTAATATTTCACTGCTCCTTGCACAACTTTAGTTCCTGAAGCGCAAGCTGGAGCTGAATCTCAAGCTGGCGCGTCTTGGTATTGAGTATTCATTTGCTGTATGTACTTATTAGTTAAAATGTTAAAACTAGAACCACTGAATACAAGTAGCAGTGTAAATAAAGTCAAGAAGTTAAAGTGTTAGGTTATATTTTGTAGATCTTAAATGAAACGCTTAAAAACTATTAAAATGTAAAACCGAACTGAACAATTATGTTGTAGAAGGATAACAAAAATTACAATATATATTCAAACAATATACGTTACCTGTCACTTAAAATCCGAACGTTTAAATATAATATATTTAGGTATGTAACTACGTTTTACTTAATACACAGTATAATTTGAACACAATTAACAATTGCAACACAAAATGAGATGGATATTAATGATTTATAATAAATAAACTTAAATTTTATTGGAGTAATATTTTACAACTAATTCCAGGGTTGCCACTCCAAAAAAAAAAAAAAACTAGGAGAATATACCTTTTCATGTTTTCATGCAGTAAATAAGTAAAAACTACATACTGAAGATAAACTTCAACATGTTTTAATGAATGACCCGCATGTTGAACCCACATTTGCCTCTTCATGCAACTTTAGAGCTAGGTATCTATGGCTTCAATTGCATCTGAATTGCTGTTGGAATATCTAAATTTTTCTTTAGCTGCTCGCCGCTTTTCATGGGTCATAGGGAATTTTATCTGTTTTCTCAATATTTTTCACTAACCGCATCGGTTGCAGCATGTATTTACTCGATTAAATGATTTTAGCTCATGCTGCAACCCCAGCATGCCAACTGATAGCTACTACCATAAAATCGAATGCCGCCAGTACCTATTTAGAAAATGAAATTAAGAGTTAATACAAACGAAAAAGTATTTTTTAAAGTTATAGAGACAATTACATGATGACACTCACTTAGACGTGGTAACCATGGTGCAGCTATATTACTGGTATAGTTATAGCAAATGGGTCAGCTGACCGGGAAAGACCACGCTCTCACAACATAATACCAGCGTAAAATAGCAGCTTAACGCTGCTGTGTTTCGTATGGTGAGTGTGAGAACCGGAGACCCTTTACCTGGAGCAGGCATTTCTAGGACTAAGGACTAAGAAGTCCTCAAAGACAACATCTGCATTTTGATTCGTAATCGAGGATAGATGTAGATGTCTATGGGCACAACAACCACTTACCATCAGGTGGACTGTGTGCTCGTTTGTCACCTTATCCTATTAAAAACAAATTAGGAATCCATGTCCGTACATTGTTTGTTTTTGAAGAGATGACCAAGTTCACCCACAGGCTCGGTAAACACATCTCTCGTAATGTAAAGGTCTAGAAATTGACTATCTTCTAAGTCTAATTCTAAGGGATTTTTCACTTTTGCGCCGGTTTCGTGCAATTTGCTGCCGCATAACCATAACACGCCAATTTCGAGCACTGACAAATTTTAGATTTCAATCAATCTTGAAACATCAATTCAATAGCTTACGATGATAACGAACACCATAGATAAATAAATGTAGCAAGCTAACGAACACTTAGCGGGCTGTCAAAAATGGTCGCTAAGATATTCGCTTCTTAACGAAAATGTAGTTTGCGATAATGTTCGTTACGGTACCGATATTAATCGATAGCTTTGACAGTAGAGACTACCAAATATCTGACTGTTATCTGTTATGACTTAACGACCGATATCGGTTGTTAAGCAATCGTTATCTATGTCGAGACTGCAGCCACAGGTCCATCTAGTGGGGAATAAGTAGGGTATTCCGCTACTACGCTTACCGGTACGAAGCTGCCAGTCGAGGTTCTTTCTGGTTGTCGTAAGAGGTTTCATTCATATTTTAATTTACTGCTGACAGAATATGTTGTAAATAGGACAAAATAAATCAACCATATTTTGTTCTCCGATGATAAGGCAATGAATCCGCACACACGATGTACGTGCAATACATCGCAAGTATGTCACGCTCGAGTGTTGCTCCGTAAAAGCTGAATAATTGCAGTTTTTTTTATTTTACTATGCATTTGTATAATAATAAGAATTATATGCGTTAGAGCCACGCTGCAGCTATATAATGGTTGTAGCACGAATGGGTTGGCTTGACCTGGGAAGGACCACGCTCTCACAGAATATCAGCGTAAAATCGCATCTTAATGCTGAAAGCAGAGACCTTTTTATTGGACGAGCGAGGCATTCCATATCAGTTCTCAGGGTGATTATCTCACGTGTAAAGTTTTCAACTGAGGGCCGGAAATAACCTTTTCGAGTAATTGATTTCATCGAGGTATTCTTTCTCCTTTGTTAAGAAATATCTCATTCTCTGTCATTGTTCCAGATATAAAAATATTGTAGTTTTCAAGAATTGAGCGTATTTTTATCCTGTGGCCCTTTGGGAGTATTTGTCTGTTTATCGTTGACCTCCCGTTGGAGAGTTTGTCTTGATCTTCACGCTGCACGAGCAGGCAAGATTCGCAATCCCAGTACCAGTCGTCTCGCACTTTGATGATGCTCTACTCTATATGAGATGGTTATATCAAATGGTTGTGTCAAAAAAAATAATATTAATTCTGCTTATTGCTCATAAAATCCCTCTATCAATCATCGCTCTTATTTTCTATGGTTCAAGCGATACCTTTATAATTTTAACATGCAACAGGCATGGTGAATAATCTTCCATACCTCGCTTTGCTCAGTTTCTTGATTGCTTTTTGCGATTTGTGTAGGCTTTGTATAGCTCATGTTACATTCAGTTTTTTTAATTAAAGGTTTTTCATTTCGCTTTGAAATTGTTATTTAATATTTTCAAAGAATTGCATTGAAGGCTAAGCCAAATTTAGAATGTGGAAGATTGGTTTTTTGGACATATAAAAAAACTAAAGATTTAAAAAAACGTTGCGCGAGTTTTATGGTATCCCTTTGTAACACAGGTGTAAGTACGTAATGCCGCCTACTTTTGCATTTTGTTATCTGGGAGAGGACCTGATGACCAGAAATATAGGTTCGTCGCCTAGTTTAGGCACCAGTCTCTCATTACTTTGAGCCTATTTTTGTCAAAATCGAGATTGTCAATTTAATGCGATGAGAAAAATGATATATTATAATATAGAGGCCTGTTCAGCCTGCAGTAGGATAAAGGCTGTAACATTATTTTATAGTTTCCATAAATGGAAAGATCTGAATTTTATTACAAAGGTTTTGTTTGTTTAATGTTTACTTTACTGCTTCCTATAAAACTGTAACACGAAATCAAGATAACATAATCCTACATTAGTTGAACTGTCGTAACAGACGGCCATAATAGCCAAAAAAATGATAGAACCCATACAATATCTATATCTATAAAGTCACAGTTTATGCTATGTAGTGGCTTAAGTAATCCCAAACCTTAATATAATTCCGTGGTGTCGTAAGATAGGGAAAATGAAACAGAACCGCTTATAGTTCCAGGTGCCCAAGGTTTCAAAGAAAACTTCCAGAGCTGCTATGATAACAGACACGATCTTTATAAGGAAAGTTGGATGCTCTGAATATTGTGTCTAGTTTGGTCTATATATAGTATCATGGTAAGTACTAAATCGTGAAACGACAAAGGGAAACTGAAACAGGAGATGGAGCAGCATCATCCTGATAATAACTGCATAAATAGGTAGATTTAAAAAACTAAGGCTGACGAACGAGCACACAGTCCACCTAATGGTAATTACTACTAATTCTATAAATTTGTTTTGACAAATATGTATGGTGCTCACGGAGCTGAATAATGTTTTATAAAAATTACATAAATAATAAAAGATAATTGAAATGAATGAAGAATAACAACAATAAAAGGTAAATGGATACTTCCATTATTCTATTGGATTTCTAAAATTGTCAATTACCTCACTTCACCGCATCCAGAGCGATCGCACAAATTAATTTCGCGAGAAACTTTGTAAAGTAGCTATTTTTTCAGAAATGAGACTAATAGAGTATTTTAAATGTAAAATTAATAAAAAAGACTTAAAATATCTTATTCTTGTTGATTTTTTTACATTAATAATTACATTTTATATAGAAAATTTTTGATCTTCTTTTATGTACAATATATTATTTGTTAAATGATTAATAAACACCATGATTAATATAATAGTAATTAGGTAATTGGTTATCCTAAATGAGTTCACCGGTTTGCCTACGTTATTTAAGATCGATTCGTTGCAAGAATACAAAAGTAAATAAAAAATTATTGGGTCTATTGGGAAGGCGGCACTACTTCATTTAGTAAATAAAATAGTATTTACAGAATAATAAAATTTATTAAAAGTTTATATTCTAATCTTTTATGTTTGGTTTATCTTCTTAAAATTAATCTAGCATCTGGGATGATCCTCTTTCACCTACATCAGAAGTGGAGAAAGTTCCACATATAATCTGCCGATCGTTCTTGAATGGAAGTATGCTGTCATGGGACGCTTGGGCAGATTATTTAACTATATATATTTGATGCGTGAGGAAATAAATTTATCTTAAATATTGCTTTGAAAAAATATGTTGTAGTGACAAGTGATTAACTTTTAATTGGTTGAGAGAAATGCCTGAAAGCCAAGCTTGTTTCATTTGACTAACCTGTCTATTTCAGTGTTTAATGACCCAGTTTGAGTTTGAGTTTGAGACTCTACAGTTTGACCCAAATTGTAGAGTTGCTTACTCATTTTATTTTGTGTTATGACTATGTCAACAGCCATACCGCAGCCCTAGCTGAAAGAGTGGGTGCGGTGCGCGTGTGGTTTGGTAGAGGCCTAGTTTAGTCGTCGTTGAGATGTAACGGGGATGACTGAACATAGAGATGAGTGCTAGTAAAAAATAAAATGAAGTGTAATATACATTTTTGCGTAACGAATGATTAAAGGTTATGGCTCTTGGACATTTTATTTTGTGATGTAAAGTTTCCTTTGAATTGATCTAGTTGAAGTGTAATTAAGTATTGAAGAAGTTGCCGGGTATTTTCAAGCGTTCATACTCTTAGTCACTGTTACTACTATTTAGTCGAATTGCACGAATTGGTGCGTAGTTGTAACTACGATTTACTTGTGAGTCATTCAGGAGTAATGAACATCTGATGTGTGGTGGAAGGCCTTCGTCTCGTAGAGACTACTGTTGGTCGACTTGGAACGACCTGATGGTCGTTGTCTCTACAGTAGATCGTATCACAAGAAGTGATGAAGATTTAGTAACAGTTTGTTGCTAGTCATTGCGTCATTTTGATCACTGTGTGTAATCAAATAGATAACTTAAAGATTTCTCTGTGTTTGTCACACTATAATCATGATTTTCAGAGGAAGCGGAAGAGTGACCAAAGTGTTATTACTCCATAATTATTATACAAAGTATGTTTTGTTAAGTACCCTTAACCGACGAGCATGTATGCGTAGTACATATGTGGATGTAAGGAGGCGTTTTATCACGAGTATTAGTGTGCCGCATGTCAATGGAGAGTAAAAATCCTACGCATCTTTTGGATTTAATTCAGACCACCACCTCGGATATGGAGGGATGGTATAATGTATTAAAAATTATTGCACAAAATAAACGCTTAGATAGAAAATTATTTGATTTGTTAATAGCATTTACAATCGCTTTAAAAGATCATGCAGCTAATTGTGTTACCGAGCTTAAGTTTATTAAAATGGCATATCCCTAGGAAAGAAACCCGAGTTAAAGAAACTGCGTCTGAAACTGGTCTTCACTTACGATCCTCATTGAGTAAATCTTAAAATAATCGTGCCTGATGTTATTACTGGATTCGTTATCTCAGTTTTATGTTCATTGCGAAATATGATTTACATGGTGTTTTAAAAGTTCGAAATGTTTAGCGATGTACAGGGGCAATGTTTAACTTTAGAATGCTATGAATTAAGAGAATGAGTGGCTTTTATGTTCTAATGTGTTGATGAGTGGCAGTTTTGCAGCTAACTTTCTTGTCTTCCACACAGTTAAAACAGCAGTTTTAACTGTGTGGTCGACTCAATCTGTCGTGTTTGATGTTGAGGTTGGCTTTGTATGAAGCTGGTCGAAAGGACAATGTCGTGCCGGACCATGCCGCACGCGGCTGGTTGAAAGGACACATTGTCAGGCTAATGAATGTTTGATGTTGAGGGTTGGATTTGGGTGAAGCTGGTCGAAGGGACAATGTCGCACCAGGCCATGCCATGCGCGGCTGGTTGAAGGATACATTTATCCGGTCCAGGCTTATGAATTGTGCAGTTACACTGGTCGAAGGGACGCACCGTCCGGTCCAGTCAGGTTGGTTGAACAGAATACAGCAGTATCGTCCGCCCCAGACTCGAGCGGTTGGTCGTAGTGATATACTAGTTTACAGCTGTATGTGGTGGCTGAGAGAAAGGTGCTTCCGGTCCTTGCGTGGTCGAAGGACGTACGCTTTCGATTATTGTATGATCGAGGATGTTAGTATATTTATAATAGGGTATGTGTTGTTAAGTGTATATCTTCTATCGATGCTAAAAGTGCCGTTCAAACTGTATAAAGAGCTGTATGCCTGTGTGTACTTAGTGGAAAGAGCCAGTTGTCCGGTCCATGTTGTCATATGAGATGATGGCTGGTCAAAAAGGACGCCTTAGCTAGTGTTAGTTTGCATGTGGTCAAACGTAATCGCCTTGCATGTGTGTGTGTGAATTTCCAAATATAGGGACAGTAAACCTATTCATGTCAGGATAGACGAGGGAGGTAGTTGTGATTAGTGTTTGTTACAGGATTATAAGATACACGCCCGGGACGGTCGTAAGTCAGGATTGGCCGTGTAGGCGCGCGTCTATAAAATACTGGCCAGATCCAGAGAAGGTTTTACTCTGCGAAGCGTCGTGTCTGTGGTAATGTGGCAACCGTTGTTGTTATAGAGAATTTTGAAATTAACGTCATCGGAAAAGCGTACCAGATATTTGCGACGAATTGCTAACGATCTGTTCATTATATTTTCTTGTACTTTATGTTGTAACGCATGCATTTGCGCCATCCATCATGAGTGCATCTCTTTCCTTACAGATATATAAATTATAAAATATATTATATAAAATTAATTTAAAAAAATTTTTAGGGCGATGTCTGTAGGGGACAATATGATCGCCCGCAGGTTTGCTCGTTGCTCGGGGGCCGTCAAAATAACTCTTTGAGCATTTTGTATGTCCCCGCACACGGCCAGCCTGTGGGTGTCATACCCAGAAGCAGTACAACACTCCGTGTACAATATAATAATGCGTTCAGGGTGCTGTTGGGGCTGCCCGGGAACTGCAGCGCGTCAGAGATCTTCCAGAGTCCGAGTCTTTTCAGAGTCTTCAGAGAGTCCGTGTCGACAGGCAGGCTCCGGACCACCTCCAACATCATCTTAGCGTATTTTGCGAACAGGTTTGATTGTCAGTACATTAATCACTGTTATATGATTAATGTAAGGACAAACAAACAAATGATTCAGAGGCAGATATTATTGGTTTTATATTTAATGATGTTAATTTGGTTTTAATGTTTTAATCTGGTTTTAATAATCTTAATTTAATATAATTCAATTTATTTTAACTCAATTCATGTGTAATTCAAAATTTAAATTTCATTTCAAGTGTACTACTGTAACTATGATCTGATGAATTGAAATAAATGATGATGATTATTATTATTAACCTTGGAAAATATATTTTGTTCAACAACCAATTGGTATTTTCAGCAACTCAAATTTTCAACAAGAAATGATATTGAATATTGATAAATTTTTAAATATACATTTACATATGATTTCTTATGGATATCCCATTTGGTTAAATATGAGTGATTACAAAGTTTCGAGCTTATATCTTCTTCTTCTTCTGTCATCTGTAGCCTCGTTTTCTCGAGCTATCACATTCTCAGATGTTGAATTAATCCTTGGGATCACACTTACCGGTGCTAATGTTATGTATTCAACTTATTAACGTGGATTGTATTGTCTTTCAAATGTCTTTTGTGATGTATGGATAAGAAGTCAGTCTGAAAAAAATATTTGAGCGAATGTAATTATTTTTCGTAGACCATCCCTTCAAGTCTTCCTCTGGCTTTAATTCATATTTTTTATGTTCGGATCTCCAGGAAAACTGCAAAAATGGTTTATATAAATAAAATATATCTTATCTTAAAAAAGTACCAATAATTGTAATTGTGCCTACAAAATATGCAGTATAACTCAAACACTGCCTCACATCTGGGTATCTATTGTGTGGAAGGAAGAGTTCTACTGTAGCAAGAAGAGGTGTGTGATGGGCTCACCTGTATCTACCGTAGTCGCCGAAATATTCATGGAGGACTTTGAGGAGAAAGCCCTTCTTACTGCTCCTGTAAATCCAAGATTCTACAAGCGTTACGTAAACAATACTTTCACAATTTTACCATCTGACAAAGTAACTGCATTTTCAGACTACCTTAATTCCATAAACTCTAAAATACAATTCACAATGGAGTTAGAGGCAAACAATTTTTTAGCTTTCCTAGATGTTTTAGTCATCCGAAATCCTGATAACACTATTGGTCGCACTGTATAGGAAAAGACCCATACCAACCGATATTTAAATGGTGAATCTCAACATCCTCCATCACGTTAACTACCGTGAAAATCTTTGTTCCAGAGAGCACGAGGGATCTGTGACAGAAAACATCTGGCCGCCGAGCTTCCAGCTCGTCGAGCAAGTATCGCAAGACAACAAGCTTTGGGTCCCGCGCCTACGTCACAGTGACCAGTGAAGCCGGCCATAGTCGAGCGTGTGCCTGCTGTACCACCCTATGTCAGAGGAGTCACAGACAAGGTTGGCTACATCTTGAGCGAGCTTCATTAAAACATACTACAAGCCGCCGAAGAATATTAGTAGTAATTTTACTATCCGTCAAGTGTCACATCCTTCACAAGATGCAGGAGTGTACAAGCTGGATTGAATGTGGTCTCTCTTACATAGGACAAACAGATCTATAAAACCGTGTAAAGAGACATATAGCTGACAGGCACCGACGTTCGGAAAGTCTGGTTTGAAACATATTCAAGATCGTCTCCGCCTGTAGGGTTTTTGTGAGTTGTGACCCTCTACATATAGTAGATATGTAGTATATTAATATAGGTTGTATCTTCTACGTTACGGATGTGGTAATAAAACTGTGTCCGTTTCCGTAGAGACGTTTGTGTACTGAAAATACTTATGAATAAAAATGTAATTATAGTGAACGTGTCGCGCGCGCAGGCGCTAATATCGCATTATTTTCAAACTGTTGAAATATCATGTACTTGCTCGTACCGCCATTACACTATTTATTTATTTATTTTATACTTTATTGCACCAAATATTTGTACAAAAGGCGAGCTTAATGCTATATGGATTTCTCTACCAGCTAACGTTGGGTAGAACAGAGAGTGAGTTTGGGCAGATTTTAGATTTATTAGACCACAAATCCTCGCAAAAGGACATCGATTCCTACCAAAAATGATATCGCGAAGCTATTGAAATTAAAAAAAGAACATCCTAATTTCAATAGAGAAGATGATGAGACATGTGTGCAGTTCACACGCGGTAGAAGTAAAACCTTCAAATGAAATGAAATATAAAATCACATTTAATATTAACCAATTTTTTGTTACTTACACAATTTATAAAATAAAATATATACTAGGATAATGAACCTAAAACTAAAAACCTTAAAAAAATATTGTAATAACTAAAATATATTATTAAAATAGTCCTTTAGGCAAGGTTCCGAAGATACTGGCAGCGTTCCCCCTTTGAATAGCTAGACTAATTCTTTGTCCGAGGTAGCTGCCAGCTCTTCGGTCTCCTGTGACGTCGACTAACCTTTTTTCTATTTCCTTAAAAAGCCTTATAGCGCTAGGACCTCACGGACCAAGGGTCTCGACACCGAATGGGACAAAACATATTCAGAGCCTAGACCCCTGTATTTGCATGCTTTAGCTTTTCAGCCGCTTCACAAGCCGCACCAGCTCTGTTGTTGGTTCCATGTAGATGGAAGGGCAAGTGTGTCTGAACAGGTTGCATCCCATACCAGCACCCGGCCATCTTCCATGAAATCAAACTCACCCGGTCTCTGCCATCGTCTCTTGCGATACCAGACGGCTCAAGTAGACTTGGCACGTTGACGGTGGCAAGAGACCGGCGTATATCGTTGGTGCTGCATGTCTCGAAGCGGCCTGCACTTTTGCATGACAGTCCGTGATGTCCTAGCTTGTCGACGTCACTGCCACACGGACATGAGGCAGACCGGAACCCAAGCCGTAGACAGGTTGCGATTCGGAGCGTGTCAGGCTCAAGAAATGTTCCTGTATTAGACGAAAGGTACGCGTGAAGCCAGTAGCCGGCCTCATGCGTACCCACGGCCAAAAGCCTAGCACGTGCCGAACCTGTACTACAGCTCAAAGATTGTCATAAGTCAATTTGCAGTTTATGTTGTCCCAGCTCCTCTGTAAATTTGGAAACGGAAAATTTGACCTGGGCATGCAATTAAGAATGCGTTTCTAGCTTCTTCAGGCCAGAAATCTCAAAGTTTGAAGGGATGCTTTAAATTTTACTTATGAGATTTGCTGAACTATGGACAGAAGATAGGAAGGCTGGTTAAAGACACTGAAATTTTGCGAATCCCTAAACCACCATAACGGATGGTAGGGATGCTTGGGTCCAAGATTGCTCGTTCAGGTGCATAGTAGAATCGATTCTAAACTAATTTTGATTAAGTTGTCTACTTGTGTCAAGAGATCTGGGTGATTCCAAAAGGAGCAGCAACGGAGCACAATACGTAAATTTTGGGACGAAAAGACAGAATTTTAAGATGCATGCATAATGTGGATTAATTTCAAGGAGACGGTCAGCGGAATTTTGAAATTTAGTAATTGAATTATTAATATATTTCAAATAGATTCATTAAAATTGGAGAACCTAAAAGGTAAGGAATTACTGTTAACTATTTTAATATTTGGAGCCAAAATATAAAATTTTTGTTTTACGTCATTTAAATTTAAGTTGCAGTTATTTATAAAAGTTCGCATTTGCTAAAATTAAGCAAACCAATGGCTTCAAATTTATTTTGATTAAAAAGATCCTAAAAACAGTATCCACATCACCTCCTAGAGTTCCGTCGTCCAAATACCAAACTTTGAATTTAGAATTAAAATTTTTGATTATCGGATTTATAGCCAAACTAAAATTGCTGGCCCAGGGGATCACCTTGTTGACAATCTACTTCGAGGACAGTTCATTAGAACGATATAACAATTTTGTTGGGTCAGCGTAACTGAGAAAAAGATAATTGTATACTTCCGGTATATGTTGTTTTATTTCCGTCAGCAATTATCAATTTTGAGCAACACGTCAGGATGTCCGTAAGTTAGGAAAGAGCGTAGGGCATGGACGGCTGCCTCACACCTCCTTACACCGAAGCCTAACTGTACGGGTCCAAATTCGAATTTATTTTGGTAAAATATGTCGAACAGCAATTTTGGAGGCCAGGCGTCGTAGTGTTGATCCAACAGCAATTGGTCTCACCCTCCGTCCTTTTGGTGAGGGCAATGAGGTTGGCGCCGAAAAGAATGGGAACAATTTCTGGATTGACATTACCGGAATACATAAAATTGATTAATTTAGTGATCGAATTTACAAGTTGCTGCCTGCATCACCCACAGAGTGCGATGTTAAGTCTTTCAGATGTTGGGGTGATTCCATCCAAACCTGCAGCCGAACCTGGTTTAAAAGATAAAATGGCACCTAAGATCTTTGTTATGAATTTGAAGGCACGCTTGCCCTGCTGTTGGTCGGTCGAGAAAATATGGGTTTACTGGAGCTGGAGGATGTTTTGTCCGTAAGGCCTGAAGTGTCAGGGTATCTGGTGATAGCGTCGTTGGAGAACAAAAGGCGAGCGGCACCTTTGAGATCTCCGTCACAGATTTTGTTTTCGATGAGTTTGTTGCGATTACGAGGCATCATATTTGATTAGAGGTGCGGAGAAGGTGAGGAGCTTACAGCACAGTTATTTTTAATCTTTTGAGTCAAGGATAAATTCAGTTCATCAGTTTTTATTATATGTGGTGTGCATGAAAATAAAAATAGGTTCTGCCAGTCTTGAGTACAATTGCTTATGTAACATTTCTGGATTAATTGTGACAAATGTAGCAACGGTTATTCCAGCTCCTCGAGGATTCTTTTAACTATCGGTATACTATTTTCAAATGGCTAAGATATGTGTGGAAAGGAGTTGATCGTTGGCTACATAAGTAGGCGCGCTCGAAATAATGGGATGGATGTCTAAAGGTGAACTATTTTGGCTAATACATTTCCTGTGTGTTTTGTAGTGTGTATGTTAAGGCCTTTCAAAGATTTGAATGATTTGTTGCACTGTGTACATGTATGGGTCGCGTTCGACGTGCCATCACAAGATTGGGTCACGGACTGCATTCACAACAGTTAAATACAATCACAAAAAAGAATAACTTTAAACAAATTTAAAAACACAATAAAGTAACTTAAAAAGTACACTGAAAATATAAAAAAGTCAAAGTCCAAATATCGTTAAGTAGGTGCGTCACAGGATGGTCTTGCAATTCGACGCTGCAGTGGAAGAGATCTAGCGACGCATGTCATCGCTAGGACAACCGATGGCGGCTTTAGCAACCGTGTCTTGAGATTATCACACGCGGATTAGAAGTTTTTAAAGACTGAACAGGCACTGAGCCTGCTTGTCACTTTTGTGTCCAGACAGCAATATATAGTTCAGAAATCCTTTGTTGCGAATTGTTTCGTTACATTTGTCATAAGTCACCATCTTGAAATATTTTTCATCTCGTAGTTGATTTGAGATTATAATATCTAAATTCAGATTATAAACCACTGTTATATTATTTATATTTATGTCAATAATAAACGTTTTCCTTGTACACAAAAATTTTACAATTAAAATACACAATTATTTTCATTAAAATATTTAGACAAAATAAATACAGTTGTCACCTGTCACCTTTATTTCTTTTATAGCTCAAAATATAAAATAAAAATATTTCACGGCAAATGATTTATTTAATATTATCATTCATTATTGAACTCCAGCGATAATAACGACACGTATTTAATCTGCTCCTCAATTTTTTATTCAAAATCAGTTGTAAAATTAAAGTTTTACGTGATTCTATATACGTTTCGATAGTATAAAGTGCGACTTTTGTATTACCATTGGACAAGTGAAATTCCACCTAGATTGTGAGTAATAGAAATAAACATTTAAAAATAATCGTTTGCTAAGTGCTGTCTGACCTAGGGCAACTCGCAGCCGCCTCATCTACGCACACATGCATCGCACAGTGTACGTGACGTACGGCACAGCGTTTTTATCGCTAACGTCTTATTCATCCGCAACTTTCAAGCGCATCTTGAAGACTTGCTACTATGGGTGGAAATAAATGCTCTGGATGCCGCAACATAACTACTAGAGTTTCTGGTGTGCTCCGCGCTTATCTAAATATGACCTTATGTTGCTAACGTTGGTTTAAAAGATTTAATCTGATGAACCAAAATAAACATAGCTGGAAATGTCGAATGTCATAGTAAGCAACCAAAACTGATAACACGAACTCACCGTTGCGCCAACCACTTCAATCCACTCAGCCGGGCCCCAGTAACGTCAGCGTGCTTGAAACATCATGTGAAGCCAGCAACGTTACCATCAGAGCTCGCCAGCAATCACAGGCTGTTCCAGTTGATGACCGTTGTGACGGAGGATTCACTGCGGCGAATACTTAGTGAGAATTGTCACTCATGATCGAAGGAAAAATAAAAATTGGTAACTGTACAACTAAACGATAAATGAGCGCATAACGGAATTTAGTGAGTCCATTGCTTGCTAACAGGCAATATGAGGAAATGAGGGCTGAATTACAGGAAAAGTCGTCTATTATAACAGGGCTGCAAAGACAATGAAACGCTACAATCAAGTGTCCAAGGTCTGTCCCAAAGACTCAATCTGGCGGAGCTGAATGAAGAGTCGAATTTGGAAATAAATGGCGTACCAGAACATAAAACGGAGAATTTGTCAACCATTTTAACAAATATACAAAAACCGTTGACTGCCATATTGGAATGAAGATATTTATCATGTAACCGGACATAGATATGTTAAATTTAAAAAAGTAACCGGAAAAACTGTCAACCCAACATCTTGGTATGGCGGGTCCGCCAAAGCCTGTGTTTATCTCTGAGCACTTACCACCAGCTATCAAGTCCCTGCACGCAGCAGCTCGCATCAGGCCAAGAAGGAAGATTACAAATTCGTATGGGTTCGTAATGGACGCGTCTTCTTAAAAATGAGTACAGCCCAGCCATACTCATTCGAAACATTGAGTGTCTTGATTCGGTAACCTCTTCTCAACATAGATCCTAATAACTCACGTATAAGGCACCTTTGGATATACTATCAAAACGTGCGTGGTCTGAGAAAAAACAACTGACGTATTAAAAAAATTTTGGTAAATAATTACGACGTTATAGTGTTTACGGAGACTTGGTTAAATCTGGATGTTGCTAGCAGTGAAATTTTCGATTCTAGATATAAGGTTTATCGTAGGGACCGTGTGTTCTAAATCCACTAAAATGGACGGTGGAGGAGTATTAATAGCTGTATTGAAACATTCCATCCGCTCGTGTTGAGCGATGGGAAAATAACTGTGAAGATTTATGGGTATCAGTACAAATAATTGGCAATATTATCTCGGATATTGCCATTTGCGCGGTATATTTACCTCCACCAGTTAAATCAGATACTTTAACATATTTCCTGACAAAGTTGATAACGTAACGAACCAACAATAACGTTCTAATTATGGGCGATTTAATCTAGGATTCATTTAACTGGAGTAGAGATCATGATCATATTACAAATGGTTCCATCTAATTACAATAGTACCCTCGGATGCAGTCTTATTGATTTCATGTCTCTGCAACTTTAGTCAATTTAACAACTTACCAAACAGTGACGGTAGATACTTAGATCTCTTATTGAGCAACTTTCCGTGTTGAAGTCTCGGAGCCTCTAGAACTCTTGAGTAGGCTGGACTGTAAACATCCTAATCTTTAGTAACGTTGCAAAAACAAATTTTACTTATCTCCAGCCTAAGAAAGAACTGACCACAATTTCTATAAGGCAAATTGAGGAAATTGCCTCGGACCTGGAGTGTATAGATTGGGTGGAGGTTTTCGAGCTGTGGCAACGTCAATGAAATGGTTGCAAAATTCTATAATGAGCTAAGATTAATTATTGATAAATCTGTCCCCAGCGCCGTCCTTCCAAGAGTAAATACCCCAAATGGTTTAGCCACCCTAATTAAACTTCTCTGAGAAAAATAAGCTACGCAACAGATATCGGAAATGGTAATCCACGACAAATTTGAACACGACCTCTTACGGAGCCGCTGTCACAAACTTATTGACAAGTGCTATAGTGACTATAAGACAAGTATTGAGAATGGAATATCGCGTAATGTCAAATCTTTTTGGCAATACATAAAAGACAAAAGTAGCAACCAGTCAACTCTTCCCTCAAAAATGCAATTAAACGATTCCATTGCAGAATCTGGTTCTGAAGTAGCCACTCTTTTCGCCAGACATTTTGCTTCCACGTTCAGTTCAAATTTTGAAAACAAATCACATCTTCGAGGATTTATCGCCACTTATTTTATCGAATATTCAATTTTCTGAAAATGATACCTTAAGAGCAATTAAACGATTAGACATACAGAAAGGAGCCGGTCCTGATAAAATACCTCCTCTATTTATAAAGACCTGTGGATCTCTTTGTCTCAACCATTAACTATGATCTTCAATTGTTCGCTCAGAGATGGTGTTTCCCGAGGAATGGAAAAGCAAAAATAGTACCTGTATACAAAAGGTGAAACAAGCAACGTTAAAAACTGGCCGATTTCCATCTTATCTACATTTTCGAAATTGATCGAGTCTCTGATTAATCCACTAATTATTAGCCATAGATACTTCACTAACTGAGTACCAGCATGGGTTCCGCGGGGCCGCTCAACACAGACTAATTTGGTCTCATTTATTTCTGAAATTGCACTGGAGGTTGATAGTGGAAGTCAAATTGATGCTGTATACACAGATTTTACCAGTGCTTTTGACAAAGTAAATCACGCACTACTTTTAACAAAATTGCAAGTGAAAGGGATACATGGTAGTTTGCTTCACTGGTTTAGATCTTACCTTATGTAGACCCCAGGTAGTTGCTGTTGGGGGTTTGAGTCAGAAATATATTTTGCATCGTCAGGAGTCCCACAAGGATCTCACTTAGGCCTCCCTATTTCTTATATTTATTGACGATATAGCGGTAAAAACTGTAAATTCAGCTTATTTGCAGATGATTTAAAATTTACAGAGCAATCAATTCTTCCCATGACATAAAACTTATCCAGGAGGATTTAGACAGTATTCACACATGGTGTGAATCAAATGATATGACCCAAACGTTGATAAATGCTACCATCAAATTCACAAAAGAAAAATCATTTCCATCAACTTGGAAATCAACGGCTCAACATTAACTGAAGTAGAAGAATAAGAGATTTAGGTGTAACAGTGACAAGCACCTTAAATTCACTTCACATATTAATAATATTATAAATCATCGAAAATGCTTGGTTTTTAGGCGGAGTACTGCGGGTTCCGTTTAAATTACGAAAATATTATATAATGCTTTGGTCCGGAGTAACTTGGAGTACGCTAGCGTGGCATGGAACTGTATATGCTGTTCACTCTCAACGCTTGAGGGTATTCAGCGTAGTTCACTAGGCATTTGGCATTTATTACGCAGGGCGTCACACCGGTCACCATATGAGCATCGTCTTGTCTTTTTAAAATGAAATCGTTGCAGAAGCCGTCGAAGGATCAGGATTGGTGTTCTTGCACGGACTTGTCAACGGCAAAATAAAATGTAATGAGCTCCTAGAACGTGTTAAATTGACGGTGCCTGCTCGCATACCCCGACATCCTATCAAAAAACTTTTGCCTTCTGTGAGGACTAACGGACGCCATTCTCCTCTCGTCAGATGTTGCGCACAGTACAACGAGATGAATATCAAAACATTTGACATTTTCCACGACACGTTGATTAAATTTAAACGAAAACTGGTCGGCCCTTTGTGAAGAGGCAATTGTTCTTAAGTAGTTAAGTTTTTAGTATTTTTTGGTGAATTTTCTATTTTATTGTTTTAATTTTCAGATTAGATTAGATTTAGAGATTAGATATAATGTTGTTATATAATGTTGTTACTTAATATCTTCTGTCAATGTTGTGTGCACCTATAATAGGTATATGTATAAGAAATTATACTATAAAATGTAACTTATAATATGTTTACATGTACTGTTGGTGTACCTTTTAAATAAATAATAAATAAATAAATAAATCATTTTCAACCACAAGTGCAGCATAAAATATAAAATAAAAGTTTATATTTATAGATAATGAATGTTTCAATCCTTATTGCATGATATGATCATAAATGGCAGTTTAATTTTGTTTTGTTTAGTCATAATTAATTTTTTTCTAGTTATGAAAAAATTTCGACGGCAACTTAGACGCCTTCAGATTTTCTTTGTATTTTCTTTCCTGACAGGGGGATGCGACTGCACCCCCTTGCACTCTGCTGCCGGCGCCCATGCTCCTTTCTAAAAATATCCGTGACTTGTGTCATTTTGAAGATTATTATTATATATGTTTCGTCATTTGGTCTCCTTTTATTAAAGGGTAAAACAATGGATACACAACGGACAATGATGATGATGATGAATAAAGGAATTTACGTGTGAGAGGACACGTCTTGAATAAGACAGATTTATATACGTAAAAGTGAATCAAGCATTTGAAATATGTTAAAGATAAAGGGTTTATTAATATCATAAATATAATTATTAAACTAGCTTTTGCAACTGCGACTGCGATTTCGTCCGCGTAGGAACTATAAAAAATACTTGTAGATTTATAAAAGTGGTCAAAAGTCTATGTCAGGTTATCATATATTAAAATCCACTAAACTCAGACTTATCATGGGAAATATAAAAAAAAACATTAAAGATTCAACGTAAAAAAACTCATCCCCTATTTTTTTAACACTATAGTTTTGTTTTAAAATGGTGGAGCATTTAAAGTACAAGAACCTTTTTAAGAGATAACCATCAACACCCATATTTCATCATCATACAGTCTTCCACCATGCAAGACACTATCTTGTTCATCTTATTCATCAGTCCGTGGGTGTCCACTGCTGGACATGGCTTTTTCCGTTAGGGGAAAATTGCTTTCAATTCCAAATTCCAGTATCAGACGTCTGGTGCCTTTGACGATGCTCTCCATTGTCGGTCTGGGTGTTTTAAGCCGTGTAAACGATATGGTTATACCGCTATGTATCGGAAGCCATAAGGTTTTTTGGCATGGCACATGGCACGAAATGAGCCAGTAGCTTCCTACGCCACCACCACATAACAACGTACTAATAATATCCATTCATTTATCCATTAAGCCTATTATCAATGTAACTATTTAAAATATATTTATAATTAATCAACCAGTGATAAGCAATCATTATCATCATCATCATCATTACAGATATATTGACAGCCTTTCAAAGTCTACTGCTGAACATATGCCTCCCCAAGGCATGCCACAAGTGTTCTGCAATAAATATACTAAATAATTCAAGAGAGAATAAACAACGAATTAGCACAATAGTTGGTCTCTTTGTTCCAACATTATAATCAATTACAGCGACCCGCGATTGCCAAACAATTTTCAAACATAGGAATGAGAAATTTTCTTATAACGTCGCACAGTTGCTTTATGTCCCTTCCACAATTGTTGTCGACAACAGATATCACGGAAAGTCGTTAGTAACAGCTGTTTGTTGTTTTATTTAACCTCAAGTTCCTGCCACCTATATTTGTAACGCACCTGCCATGGTCACAGTGACTCCTACATTAAACCATGTTTTTTATGTAATGGGTCAATAATGTAATAAATAATAAATGAAACACACTTTAAGATTATAATAATGATATTGAAAAGAAAAAAACTAAATAATACGGGACGAAGGAATAAAAGCAGCTAAGATGATAGTATATAATAATATGTCCTTAAATGTGTTTCTCTATAATTTACTAGCACATATTACTAGCACATTGTCTAAGACGCACGATATGGATTTAATCCATATCGTGCGTCTTAGACAATGTGCTAGTTAAGAAGCCGCTTTAAGTGTCGTAACCGAGGAAGAAAATTTTATCTATATACAGTGGACCCCCAGTAATCCGACAAACATTTTGCAGGGGAGTGTCGGACTATCGAACATGTCGGATTATAGAGTACTGC